>OX103976.1:29094902-29107250 GCA_944470395.2 Schistosoma turkestanicum
GTAGGCCCTTAGTGGGCACCCTTACCCAAGGAGACGGAAATCCGTGAGTTAGGGGGAGTGTGACATTTTTAGGGCCGACCTTTTCTAACCCTTCCTTCCTTGTGAGAAGGCAGCATCGCTGCAGATGCTGGTTGTCCGAGGGAAACACCTTACTGCTGTCACACCCCTCTGCAGTCAGCAGTACGACTTCGCCCTCAGACCTTGGGTAGCTGCTTTTAGTCTCATCGTTCTCCAATCGACCTGCCTGGCATGGTAGGACCTGCAGGAACATGTGTTCCAGCCAGTATAGCTCGGTTGGGTCATCACGATAGGCAAGCCCGACCACCACGTCAAGGTAGCAGCTTCGGTCGGGCTATTAATGGTATGGTATCTCATCAACCGCAAGTTCGATCTTCGAGTAATCTAGTTATGCAGACTGAAGGAATCATCCTATCTACACGACATAAACTCGTATCGGACGAGCGGAGTAGCTGGAATACACTTTAGGAAACTAGTATTTTTGTCGGAAAATTTATAAACACATCTCTACAAAAGTGCAATATATGACAGTTTTAGGTGTCGTGCAAAAAACATTTATAAACAAAGAAAAAAACTTTGACATCAATCGAAATGTTTTATCAGGAACAAGGAGTCGATGGCAACGACATCTGAACACAGGGAGTGGTCACATTTATGTTAACACAATTGAAGTAATAGTTGACATGCACCTGTGAAATGATTAGCAGTATAAATTCGAAGAAAGATAGCAAAGTTATATAAAATATAGAGTATTCTTCTGATTCGCGGTATTTCACCAAGTAATATGTGGTCAGTGACATCACCTGTAATTGCAAAATTGATAATGTTCGTTCTATCAATATGAAGACAAACTGTTGCTCTTTATTCGAAACAAATCCAGCCATTTCTAGATGTGACTACTTTATCACTGAACTCTGTGTGAAACAATGGGAGCTGTTATGGAGTTACAGATATAGTGAACTTCATCAACCTGCAAATCTTGAAATATTTTCGTTTTATTTATCTGGAAGCATAATTAAACGTTGTTTGTCTTCAATATTTTATGCGAAAATTAATTTGCGGATCAAAACGTTCGCTGTGAAAATTTTCAACCGCGTCTGTCGTACATGATACACTATCAAAATGTACGTTATCAGAAAAATAACATCCATGTTTCGAAAAGATGCTTTGTTAGTTCAATTGTCTTCGCGATATAAAACTGAGAGCGAATATCACTTGTTTTAATTAGGATGCGGACTGAGGTTGTGTCCCGCATTAGCCGAAAACTTTGGCCGTTTCCTTTTTTTTACGCGAGAATTCTGACAATTATCGATTGATTATTGCAATGAAACTCAATAAACCCAAGAATATCAATTAACTAGTACCAAATTACAATCCTATTGTAAAATGAATAAACATTTTTATGTGGCATCTTTTTATCTTAAGCACAGGATAATTTCACCGGCTGATAGCACACTTTGTTATCAGTTTTACAAAACCTTATCTATTTAGAGGCATTTAGTCGCGAATTCATGCTTGATCACCGTGTTGTGTTAAATGCATTTACTGTTGATCAATATATCTGTGATGTACTTATCATTGACCTCAACATAATTTTGTACACTCAGCGAAAAATTGTGGTTTTGTTTTCTGTCAAAAAGTCCAACATCACTGTGGAATTTTACTTAGCGAGTACAAAAACTATTTCCAACACTAATCATGCCGTGTGAAATCCTGTGACCTGTTACTTTTAAAGTCTAGAGATGACTAGACGCTGTCCTCTTAAACGAAAACTTCCGTCTGGCGAAATCTTGATTACGAAACCTCTGTAATATAATTGACGTGCATTGTTATCTTCATCGACATCTGAACGGGTGAAATATCTCAGCTGCAATGTCGGATCTACACAGCTGTGTTTTTACACCATTTATTTCATGAAGATTGTTTGCTATCTAGATGATATTGTCACAGAAGCTGTCTTGCTTCCATTTAGGAAATGCTTTTTTACCGCGTTGTACTTTTTACCGTTGGGAAAAATATTGTCAAACGTTCACAGCTGTCGCCTAGAAGTACCCTATTCTCGTTATTGATTTTGATATTTTGTGCTGCTGCGTTAAATATTTGTAGTAAATGTTTTATTTACTGAACATTTTGGGGTGAATCATCATGTAATTTTCTAATCCAATAATGACACGAACTATTAGTTCTCAGCAGTTTTGATACAAACTAATCACAATTTTTCGCCACGTTCAGATTTTTCGGTGTAAAATATACAATAATTATTATTCGTAATTTGTTATGTTCATCAGGTGGTAGGCCTAAATATATCACCCGTTCACATTAGTCGGTAAACGCTAACAAGACAATTACCATCATCCAGGTAGGCTACCTTGAATCTGAAACTGCAAATAGAAGTCTCGTTATTCTTGTATTGTACAACAATAGTCAAGCATAAGATAATAAAATATATATAGGATGATGGATATGTAATCTAATTATTCAAATAAAAATTTATGGTCAATACAGTTATTGATTAATTCAAACGAAAGTTAAATGTGTGAATGATGAAATGCTGCCATCTCTAATTTAACTGATCGGTCCATGTAATAAATTCTAAATGAAGATATTAATCAAGCGAGTTCTGGGGATCTTACATCCCCAACACTCCTACCCTTTTTAATGACTAGCCATTGACAGGAACTTCGGAGTGCTGAAGATGTGAATGGTGAGTCATTAGCAGATACGATCATATCGGAAATGCCATTTCAGGAGAAAATTGCGGTTATGGGCGGTATTGTCTTAGTTCTAGTGAGCGACATAACGAAGCTGATTTCTGGCCATTACGAGAAGGCGTCGAGCAAATAGTTCCAAAACCTAATGCGAAGTTCCAATAATTGGAGAGGCGAAGTCACATGTATCCTGGAGCAAGTATTATCAGGTTTCAGTCATTAAACCGGAAGAACTTTGTCATTCATCTTTGCCACCTGCTGACACTGCACGCATTTTTCGGCTGGAATGCCGATGCTGCTAACAGAGGTTCGTGATCTGTGGGGTGCGTGAATTTCCGAACATACAGAAACTTGTGGAAACGGCAAACAGCAAACACAATAGGATATGCCCCTTTCTCTATCTGGCTGTAATTCTTTCCTACTAGAGTTATTGTACGGGATGCGTGCATAATGGCTTTTTCTGACGTGTCTGTAAACTGATGTGAAATAAGAGCACCTAGGCCGAACGCTGAAGCGTCTGCTGATACGATGATTTGCATCGATGCACCGTGGTGTGGTAATAACAATTTCGAGATAATTATAGACTTGAGTTTACCAAAAGCCGCGTCACACTCTTTAGTCCAGTTCCATGTGCTATGCTTATGCGTGAATATCATGCATCGAGGTAACAAATGCTGAATAATAACTGATTAGTCCGAGAAAAGATCGTAATTCCGAGACACAGGTGAGAGTATTCATCAGTTTGATAGCTCGGGTGTTCTCAGCATCCGGTCTGTGACGGTCGGCATCAAAGATTATTCTAAAATACCTTACCAACTGCGATAAAAACTGGAATTTTTCTGAGTGTAACATTAAACTATTGTCACTGAAGCGCTGTAGTGCCAATGTCGTAGGTCCTTATAGCTGCTTGAATGTCCTAGCAACAATCAAAATATCATTGAGATAAGCGGCGACCACTGAGATATCTGAAAGGATAGTATCCATTGGTTGCTAAGAGATAGATGAGGTATTCTTAGCTCCAAATGGCAAACTGTTGTGACGGAACAAACTAAAATGAGTATTGATAATAAGCAACTCTTTTGATACTCATCTACTTCCGCCTGCAAATTACTATCAGCTAGATAGAGCATTGCGAAGAAATTCCCACCTCTCAGATCTGCTGGGACTGACAGAGGATAATGATCCTTTCCAGAGCTGCACGGACATATTTAGAATAGGCAGGACACATACTTATCGCGTCGTTGGCCTTTCTAATAACAAGTATGAGTGCTGCGTAAGCAGGGGAGTAATAACTCCCTGTCTTTGAAGGCTATCCAACTGTTCATTTATTGTTGCTAATGTTGCGTGAGGTGCAGGTCTCTTTGGAAATTGTTTTGAAACTCCATCATCAGCTTCCTCGTATTTGATGAACAGTCATGTGGTTGTGTTACAAGCGAACAAATTGTATTTAACGGAACATATGCCAATTTTTGCTGGTCCAACCAATCTAAAATAAGTAAATTTAGATCAGCTGGCCTTATACGACTTACCCCAGTAAATGACGAGTCTTGGAAGGCAACTTTACAATGCAATTGTCCTAAAAGACGAGGGTTCTTACCACATACTCTACGAGGCTGCTGTGTTGTGTGCTGCAGGCTTGAGCTCTCCAATTCAGTCAATTTTTTTCGTGAGAGAATGGTGACATCAGATGTGGTATCTATTTGCAATCTGCACAAATGTCCGTTATTATTAGGAGCAATAAATTTGCTATCACCTGGTGATGAGCTTTGGCATGAAGATATTAGACCTAATGAATTGGTAGTGGATCTAGCAACAGATTTCTTAGCATTTCTGGATCGCCTTGGAATTTTCTTCTGACATCACACTTCCTGCATCGATGTTGCCCATATTAGCAGTTCCGTATATAGTGCAAGCGGACCTCAAGTGTGATTAACTTGGTGTAGCATGGGCAGATTTATTCTGATTAGGTGACTGCTGTACCAAATGAACTTCAGATAGGCTTGAAGTACCACTTTGCACTATAGTAAAGTCTCGTTGTAGGTGAATGAGAAGTTGATACTCATTAGCCGTATCATGAAGCGTGAGCATCGGATCTTGCTCCAACTGACATAGTATCTTTGTCCTAAGTTCACTAAATGATTGAGACTGTAAGCTGCAGATGTATATTAGCTCTTCTAACTGATCTCAGGACAAAATCATCAACCGATACCGTTCTCATTCACGGTTGACGATGCCCACGTGCGTAAGAAATTCTTCATCTTCGTTCATAATTAGTAACGAGTTGTCACCAAAGTGTTGGCTTATTGTCTGAACAGTCTCAGAAAATGAACAATCTCGTGGGTTCAAAGGAAGGATAAAATTGTAGTACCTGTCCAGCTCACATGCACTTAACTTTTGAAGTAGCAGAACGAACTTTCCAAGAATCATATTTAGTGGCGAAATAAAATCAAAATGAGTCTTTATAAATCCGGAACGTAACATTGGCATCGGGATCATAATAAAATTAGGCTTTGCTGTTTGCGATGCAGTCGACCGATGTTGCTGTGGTTGCATTAGATCAACTAGGCTGTGTTGAAGGGGAAATCTTCATGTCTTTGAACGTTCACGATAGTTTAAGCTGCTGCTCAACTAGTAATTCAAGTTCGTTAGGATCCATCTTTTCAAAACCACCGTGGCCAGTTGTTACTCTCTTCTTTTGATACGCCTGAAGCTATCGCCCGTCCACCTTAGTCGGTAAACGCAAACGAGAAAATTACCATCGTCCAGATGGGCTACCTTCAATCTAAAACAGCTAACAGAAGTCAGCAATAGTCATAAAACAATAAAAAAATATATATAAAGGATAATGGATACTGTTTTAAATACTGTAATCGAAAAAAATTGAATAGCATCCAATTATCCTCACTGTATTTCGTATTCTACTTATTTAAGGAGCTGAAATTAAATAATAAATTCCATTCAACTGAAGTATTCACAATGATTTTTATTATTGCACAATATTTGACCTGACCTTAGTATTTACAATGATACGAGTACTTGACTGAATAATACACTGAAACAAGGAAATCCTTTCCATCTTTCGAAGGGTAAGTTGGAACAAATCGCTGTATTGGTCACAGAACTGCACTTATCTAAACGTGATTATTCGAATGTATATTTTACTAAAACATTCAAGCTACATGATAATATAACACAATTACAGTTTTTCCTATATATTTTTATGTATCAACTTAGTAAGTGCAAGTATCATCATGGTTATTAACTTGGCATGTTGGTAAATATTTACTACTCACCAAGCTCGAAAGATGCATGAATAGGCAAGAGAAATGTACACAAATAAAACACCAGTATGTGGCACATTCCTCCTGAGTAAAGCAACTCAGTTCTTCCGGTTTCATTACACCAAAGAAAACGGGTTATTAAATAATAAAGCTTGATGCAAAATGAATGTAAATAGTTTATTGAACGCCAATCACCTCACAAGGACAGATACACTGATCGATTTGATGAAATCATACAACATTCCGATTGGTCACATTGGTGAGTTCACTGAGAGAACAATTTTCTAAGCGTCTTCTCATGCTTAATCAGGTGAAAATCAGGTCAATTTGTGCATCCAGGCTTTAGTTTATAAACGAAACTGGTTATCATAGTCCGCTGATACCAATAGTTTTCATCCTTACTTATTTACTCAGACCGCTGAAAGTCATTCAACGCTCAACTGTGTTCCGGACCAAATTCCATTTTTCTATCCTACTACTGTTCATTCGATTCATATTTTCTTCTGAGCCTTGGCGCAATATGCTTATTGATCTACCACTCTTCCTTTGAAATCTGGTATGTTCCCTTGGATAGTGTCTGATACCCGTGCTTTCACCCAAATGTTACGTTCTTCATAATCTAGTAAAAATCAAGCGACTGCGGATTGTGCGAGTCAACAACTCTCTGATACATTGATTTCAATTCGTGAAGTGTTCATTTGATTTCCATGCTGACAGTGCTTGTCATGCCTCAGTGTAACTCTTTGAGTGTGTTGGTCATTTTCGTTTTCGAAGCTGTAGTATTAGATCATTTATTCTGAAGCGAGTATTTTCTTTTTTCTCGTCCAATGTATTTCATGGATTTTAGGCAACATGAGTGTGAATGTTTAATTTCCGCAGCCACTTGAACTGTACTTTCAGTCATCACATTGCGGGAGCATTCCGATTACCTACATATGTTTGTAATATGGATGTCAGAATAGTCATAGATCGCGATGAGTTATGGCCATTATCATGACGTCTGATTACTGTTCCGAATGAAGGTCTCCTTACACACAGGCTAGAGTTTGAATGGTTTGATGTAACTGTAACATTTGACCTATATATTAATTTATTCATGAAGCGTTTGGTAGCACAGACGTCCAATATTTTCTTTCTCCATGAACATTGTGCTGTCAGGATATTCGAGACAGTTCGAGATGGAGTTAATATTATATGATAGTATGGTTCGTTAATTTAAAGCAAAGAATAGTTAAAGGAACTTCGATTGAAAAGTGAAAATTTTGGTCATTTTGTAGAATAGTTTGAAGCGACTCGAAACTACGAATTCAAGTTCAGATTTCCAAGCCATCACAAGGCTTGTTTAAAAATGGCAGCCTTTGCGATTTGTAATAATCAATGGACGATAAAAAGAATGCTTGCAGAAAGCAGTGACATTTGGTGCTACTTAATCTACTCCAATATCTACCCAATATTAAAATGTCGACAGAACTTAGTCTGTTACACTACCTGCATCACGCGACCACATGTTGTCTTAACTTCTGATGAACTACGTTTGGTTGTTTGATAGCAATCATAAAAAAATTACCAACTGATCCGGCTGACAGACTGATTAAATGTTAATTTGGTTAACTCGTAAATATGTGCTAGCTGTGATATTTATCCGGAGGATGAGTCATTCACATTCATTTTAATATATCATCTTACTTTATGCTGATATGTTTTTCAGTAATTTAAATTGGTTATAGTCTGTAATCTTTATGAGTTCGTTTTATTTACAGGAATTTTCCGCATGAATTTGTTATGTTTGTTAATTTTATCGCAAAATACACACTGTAAGCTATTATTTTCATGTATATTTTTAAACATTTCAGAGTCCGGAATGTATTTTCGAATATTTGGCTCGAGTCATGTTGATAAAGAATCAATGGATTGCAAATTGTGGTCAGCTAATTAAAAGAACACATGAGTTAAACGCCTCAATAGTAAGACAATGAATCGGCAAACAATAATAAAATAAGAGAATATTCAGAAGAACCAGTTGTGATGATGTTGCGTTCCAATAATCAACCTGCGCTACAAGTTTTCTCCACCAGCTAAAAAGAACGAGTTTTTAAAAAACTAAGATAGTTTGCGAAAAACATAATGGATTCAGAATGAATTACTGCATTGTTGATATTTCATATAATGCACTGTTTACGCTGTAGTTTCAGAAGTAACGAGTGAACTATATTACAACGTATGTGTCCAGATATGCTCGCAATAGAGTTTGTCGATAGGATGTGAAACCAGTTCCAGTTTCAAGTATTACTGTTGAACGTGGATCCGTACGCAAACATATATTCTGACCCACATACATGGATTGATTGTTTTCGTCTTAATAATATTCCGATTCGGCTCTTACCTTCATTTGAAATGTGACGTTCTGTTAGGTTCGCGATATATCCTAATAACGTTGTTGGTATAAGCACTAAATTTTCTCAAGTTGTCGGGTTAAACGTATGAGCCAATGATCATTCACGTAGATTTAATTAAGAATTCATTTATGACACGTTTTCAACACTAAGTAGGTGAAGTAATTTAATCCGTTATATAGGACTGTCGACATCCATGGTTGTCCTTACTTTCGAGTTTTCAAAGCAGATCGATGCACATTGATACTATCAATGTCGCAGTGACAACTTTGTCTAGTATACAACCGTCCAGCCTTTGACCTTAATCAAATATCAGCTGGTCGCGCTAAGCTGCTATTATCTTCGGCTTCAATATCATCATGCTCCATCGAACTATACACAGTGACCCGCAGACATCCTTTTTCCTCATCAACATGAAGTGCTGTGTCACTATTTACACTTGTTGTCCTAGGATCAACTCTAGGTCCTGGTAAATAAATTACCATACGTGAAGGGTTCCGAACATAAGCTTCATTTCATACAGCCAAACCTGTTTTGTCCTTATTCATATTTACTGTACTCACCAACCTCTGTTTGCTCGAATCCAAAAAACCGTTGCTTGCATTTCGAGCAGTGAAGAGGCTTATACCATCTCACAACTCTGATCCATCTTGATGCCTACCTTTTTTGCCATCTTATCTGCTACACAAACCGGCTTCTTACTAGGATACACATCAAGGGGATATACCTTTCTGATACAATTAACAACTACCTTAAGTTCCGTGTGTGAGGTCGATGTAAACGCATTTGAAAAATTCTCATGTCTCGCAAGCAGATAACTAATAGCTTCCGTATCATGTCCTGTTTTAGCACAATAAGCTAATCTTCCGAATCTATTACTAGCTATCTTAGCACGAGACATAATAAATTCAGTCAATTCATTTGAGGTAGGCTCTCTTTCCTCTTCGTCCCAAATAATTCCGAGCTCTGCCCACTGGACTTGCATTCGATGAGGTAAGAGCCTAACTATTCGCTTTAAAGTTACTAGAGAATTTAGTTTCGCGATATAATATAATTGTTCCATAGTTAGAGCAACGGTTTGCATCTTAATTGCAAAACCCATCAATTTTTATGGGTCGTTGTAGTCCGCATTCCCAGATCTAAACAGGTCATCCAGAGTTTCACGAGCTAATACATGCAATTGTCCGAAGAAGTACTTTAGAAGTGCCTTAGCTATTTTATATCTCACGTGTGGTTCTATTGTAAGGCATCCTTCAGTCTCATTTCTTGCCTTTCCCCTACAGTAATCAATTAAATACAATAAACGCAGATTATCATCCATAACTCTGGGTTCTATAAACGTTTCAAACTGTTTCATAAACTTCATATATTCACGGAGTTGTCAAAAAAAATAACTTAGTTCAACCTTTGGCAATTCTAAGCCAACCACCAATGTCCTGAACAATAATTCTTTCCCAAGTTCCTTAGAGTTCTCGTCCAAATCTTGTTACTTAGTTCCTTCCAAGAGTAACTTACAATAAAAAGTATCAAGCATAACATTGTCCTTAGTAGCGAGTGAACCCATTAAACATGAAGCATCATAAACAACTTGCCTTACGTTTCGCGATTCTTCATGGGCTTCCACCCTCTTCGTGTTTGTTTTCTTTTGAGAGCTCATAATTAATTGAAATTCAACGGAAAATAGGTAACAAATACAAAATTTTCTTCGTCAATGAGAATCCAAAAAGATCAAAAGATCGTTCTCCAAAATACAGTTTCATCAAAGAAAAAAGTTAAGTAATCCAAAGTTTTTCTTCCAGGAATTTCGATATTTAAGCGATGAAAATTCCAAAAGTTTCATTTTTCTTCTCAATAGTTGGACTGTACATGGATTTTCTACCCCAGCAGTTCACTACCGCCCTCCAACATGAATATGACCTATCAAACTAACAATGTAACCGTACCTTCCCATCAGGCCATTGATTCCCCTTTATATCGTAGCATGACTTAACGGTAGTATAAACCTTATCCAATTAACCCACATGAACATGTACAACACGTCGTAAAGCTGATCATATCCTATCCTGGAATTACTTTCCATATCATGGGGATGAGTCGTCAATCCACAACCACTTGCTCTGAACGGCAGATACAATGAAGTCCGTGATGATGACATATCAACAGAAGTTCTCGACCCGTAGATAACATGCAAGGGTGTGATTTTCAATTTCGATATTTCCTCGTCTCTCGAAGACTCCAAATGGCATAACGTACGAATAATATTTAATTCTCCATCTTCTGATACATAGGAGGTTGGATCGGCATTCTTCATCGTCGCAACTCATGTGTACATTTCAGAAGCAAACATATAAGCTTCAATATAAGAACACCATATAGAAATGATAACAATATACAACGATGAAATCTCAAAATGGAATCAAATGGAGTACCAAAATGTCAACAGAAAGAGTAAATCATATCATAACACAAATATATATACATGGAGGGATTTTCCAAAATACAAAACATGTGTAACTTACAATAAACATTGCAGCACATCAACTTATAAACGACGAAATTGCGAATTTAATTTTGTTAATGTTTGATTCGTGTTCCTTGAACACTATACATCCTCAAACGTAATTTACCTGATGATTACTGTTAACTTAATGTGCGAACCTGAAAATATCACAGTACTTCGTGATGTACTCATGAAACAATGTTTGGTATATGCATGACACCAGATTGAACATAAACGCTGATCACCGAGCAATCAAAAAACGGCTGATTTTTTTCCGTGGTTATTACATCCTTAATTAGCAGATATTTTCGTGTGTACCAAAAATGCAAAAAAACGTTTGCGTAACGCTCTGATTTTGTCTGTTAAACGTCCATGAATAAAACTGAACTTGTTGTGATCATACACACATGAAATAAAAATGAAGCATTTAGTAATTCTGCTTGTTGTGATATTGTAAGTTCTCCCTTATTACTTTGTGTTCCGTATTATTACGTGATACCACGTAAAATGTTTCGGTTTAATAATAATAATAATAATAATAATAATTTATTCTCAAATAACAAACATGTTACATGAGACATGCCAATTTACAGGCAAGATCAAAATGTTAAGATTAACAACATATTTCTTTTAAAACGGTATACATTTACTGAAACATTTCACAAGATTCATTGTGTTGTTAAAGATGGAATGTTCAATGCGAATAATTGGCGCAAGTTACGAAGGTTGCGTTACGACAATCATCTTATGGACTGAGAAACGATTCATGGTAGAGATAGGTTTGCATATAACAAGAATTGATGCGGTAAATGTACAAAGGTATGGTTGATATTCATCAGCTAATGATTTTACATGTTCTTGGGTAGGGTAACCAAGTCTACTGCAAATATCCAGACTAATATATGAGGAGTGGAATAAGGTTCTGAAAAAAGAGGAATAAAGAAGACGGGACGAGGAGCGGAACAGAAAATACGTTTATAGATAAAACAAAGGTATGTTAACTCAGACTTTTTTAATGTCATTACTGTACACCTGCACTTATGTAGGTTAATGAAGACAAATTATTGGTGAGATAACTATTGGGAAGTTAGCTGAAAGAATAGAGGAAATTCAGAAGAACCAAGTTGTTAGTAATAATGTTGATTTACAAAATATAATAAAGAGGCTCAGTGATATAATTTTTTGTTTTATATATTCTTTTTATTTTTTAACTCTGCAGCTCAAGAAATTATGAATGAGCTCTTTTTTAGTATAGTTATCCAGACCAGCTTGTAATAGGATTTCTCGGTAGGAAGTAAAAACCAGTGCAAGGTTACAGACATGAGTTGTAGACGAGGTTAACTAGGAAAAGTAACATCAATATCACTGATTTGTTACATCCTGCCATATCGTAAGGAGCCGTAAGCAAACAAAATGTTCTGCCACACAGACATGGGTAGATTGAGGTA
>OX103976.1:29107256-29327909 GCA_944470395.2 Schistosoma turkestanicum
GTGAATACAGTAACGGGAATAGATTCCAAAGCACTATTTTTGAAGGTTGTAAAGACCTCATCAGTGAAACTGTTATTTAAATTAATACTTTTAATAAAACCTTTGAACCTACACGTTACATCCAATATTATCCCTGATAACTGATATGATTTAGATACAGAATTTTATACATCATTGTAAATCATGTTCAAATAATAGTTACAATCATGAAGATCGTATTCCTCGTAGATAGCGAAAGTAATTTTAATGAGTATTAGGATGAGACCCGGTATTAGCGCAGTAACTTTGAAATTTAAAAACTGCACGACAAAATAAATAGAGTGTATTTAGAGCACCATTTTTTCACATGCATTTATTGAGAAATGCCAAAATTCAGATGAGCAACTGTTTCGACTGGCTTGTTCTAAATATTGCCATCGTAGTGGCAAATGACTTTCATGAAATATCGTAAAATGTGACGAAAAAAACTGCTCGTATTGGTAGGCCTGTGCTTGAATTTTTACTGGGGTCATTGTAATTTGCTATTATCATTACACCAGAATCCTATGTTCCAATTGGTAAAATATTTATATATTTGATAGAACCATTATTAGCATGTTTATTTGAATTCGGCATTAAAGTCCGTAGAAAAGAATGATTTGTTAATACACGGAATGCGCCTACATATAAATGTGTTTCTCCAAATATATTTATTCCTCGTCACATGCAATTAAACAAATAATGAACTTCGTCAAATTATCCGATTACAGCTTCAATCACATGACGGTAATAGAATTTTCAATTTGTCAGTAAGTGATCCACATTCTTGTTTCAAAACAATTAGCGAAATTATAATATGAGAACATGTAAGTACTGTCTTCAATTGTGACGTCACATCAAAATAAACTCATGCTAGTTGACCCGTTCTTTACATAATATAATAAGTCAATATGTTTGCGCACTCCGCCAGTAGAACCTTAGGGGCTACTGCCGGTCCCAAGCCCGGATAAAGGAGGAGGGTTGGACATGTGGTTGGCGACCCCATTCCGTTGAAATTTCACTTGCCAAAAAAACGCTTACCAGAAAAAATAATTCAAACCATTTTAACTCTGCCCTGGGAAGTGGAACAAGAATTATGACGTCTCGTGATGAAAGCCGAGTTCCCTCGAAAGTCACGGGGCTGATGCCTCTTCTGACAACCAAAGCAACCATTTTTTTAGGTACATGGAACGTTCGTACATTGTGGGAGACTGGAAGACTATTTCAAGTTGCGGCAGAAATGAAAAGATACAACCTTGAGGTGCTCGGCATCAGTGAAACGCATTGGACACAGGTAGGACAACTGAGACTAGCTTCAGGGGAACTGCTGTTATACTCTGGTCATGAAGAGGACAACGCTTCACATACACAAGGAGTTGCACTGATGCTGTCCAAACATGCACAAAAGGCACTGATAGGATGGGAATCTCATGGACCCAGAATCAAAAAAGCATCCTTCAAAACAAAGAAAGCGGAAATTACGATGAACGTCATCCAATGTTATGCACCTACCAATGACTACAATGACGACGTTAAAGATCAATTCTACGAAAGGCTGCAGTCAATCGTCGAGAAATGTCCACCAAAGGATTTGACGATTCTTATGGGAGACTTGAATGCCAAGGTTGGAATGGACAACACTGGATATGAAGACATCACGGGACGACATGGACTGGGAGAAAGAAACGAAAATGGTGATATATTTGCAAACCTATGTGCCTTCAACAAACTGGTCATCGGTGGCACAATATTCCCGCACAAACGCATACACAAAGCTACATGGATTTCACCGGATCACACTACTCAAAACCAGATTGATCATATCTGTATCAACAAAACGTTCAGAAGGACCATGGAGGATGTGAGAACCAAGAGAGGAGCTGATATAACTTCAGATCACCATTTGCTGATCGCCAAAATGAGATTGAAGCTAAAGAAGCACTGGACAACGGGGCAGACAACATCACACAAGTTTAATACAGCCTATCTTCGGGAAACCGTAAAACTCAACGAATTGAAGATAGCCCCCACCAATAGGTTCCAGGCCTTTCAGGATCTACTCAATCGAGAGGAAGCAACATTTGAGAACAAATGGAAAAGGATTAAGGAGGCAATCACTTCAACATGTCAGGAGATCCTTGGTCGCAAGAAGCACCATCACAAGGAATGGAACTCTGTTGATACTCGCGCAAAAATTGAAGAAAGGAGGAACAAGAAGGCAGCAGTGAATGTCAGCCGAACAAGAGCAGAGAAAGTTAGGGCTCAAGCCGAGTATACAGAAGCAAACAGGGAAGTGAAGAAGAGCATCAGAGCTGACAAATCAAAATATGTGGAAGATCTAGCAATGACGGCGGAAAAGGCTGCAACAGAAGGAAACATGAGACAATTGTACGAAACAACAAAGAAGCTCGCCGGGGACTATCGTAAACCAGAACGACCAGTGAAAAGCAAGGATGGGAAAATAATCAGCAACACTGAACAACAGCGAAATAAGTGGGTGGAGCACTTTAAGGAACTATTGAATCGACCAGCTCCACTGAACACACCAAACATCAAAGCAGCATCCAAGGACCTCCCAATTAATATTGGCGCACCTACGATTGAGGAGATCAGTATGGCCATCAGACAAATCAAGAGCGGCAAAGCAGCAAGACCAGACAACATTCCAGCAGAGGCAATGAAAGCAGATATAGAAGCAAATGCGAAAATATTTCACATCCCCTTCAAGACGATTTGGGATGAGGAACAAGTACCATCAGATTGGAAAGAAGGATACCTCATCAAAATACCAAAGAAAGGCGATCTCAGCAAGTGTGAGAACTACAGAGGCATCACTCTTCTTTCAATAGCAGGCAAAGTCTTCAACAGGGTATTGTTAAACAGAATGAAGGACTTCGTAGACGCCCAACTTCGAGATCAACAGGCCGGATTTCGTAAGGATCGATCTTGTACTGACCGAATTGCTACACTACGAATCATTGTGGAACAATCAATTGAATGGAACTCACCACTCTACATCAGCTTCATCGACTACGAGAAAGCATTCGATAGCGTGGATAGGAAAACACTGTGGAGGCTTTTCCGACTCTACGGTGTGCCTGAGAAAATAGTCAACATCATACGGAATTCTTATGATGGATTCAACTGCAAAATCTTCCACGGAGGTCAGCTAACTGACTCTTTCGAGGTGAAGACCGTTGTGAGGCCGGGTTGCTTACTCTCACCGTTTCTCTTTCTCTTGGTGATCGACTGGATTATGAAGACGTCAACATCTGGAGGGAAGCACGGTATCAACTGGACAGTTAGGACGCAGCTGGACGATCTGGACTTCGCAGATGACCTGGCTCTGCTATCGCCCACGCAACAACAAATGCAAGAGAAGACGACCAGTGTAGCAGCAGCCTCTGCAGCAGTAGGTCTCAACATACATAAAGGAAAAAGCAAAGTTCTACGATGCAACACAACATGCACCAACCGAATCACTCTTGATGGAGATACCTTGGAGGAGGTTAACACCTTTACATATCTTGGCAGCATCATCGACGAGAAAGGTGGATCGGACGCAGATGTGAGGACGCGGATTGGCAAAGCGAGGGCTGCATTTCTACAGTTGAAAAATATCTGGAACTCCAAACTACTGTCAACTAAAACCAAAATCAGGATTTTCAATACAAATGTCAAGACAGTTCTACTGTATGGAGCGGAAACATGGAGAACTACCAAAGCAATCATCAATAAAATACAAGTGTTTATTAACAGTTGTCCACGCAAAATACTTCGTATGTTTGGCCAGACACCATCAGCAACAACGAACTGTGAGAGAAAACAAACCAGATTCCAGTGGAGGAGGAAATCAGGTAGAAGCGGTGGAAGTGGATAGGACACACACTACGAAAAGCACCTAGCTGCGTCACGAGACAAGCCTTCACATGGAACCCTCAAGGCAAAAGGAAAAGAGGAAGGCCAAAGAATACATTACGCCGAGAAATAGAGAAAGATATGAGAGGAATGAACAAACATTGGACAGAACTAGAGAGGGAAACCCGGGACAGAGTTGGTTGGAGAAAACTGGTGGGCGGCCCATGCTCCATTGGGTGTAACAGGCGAAAGTAAGTAAGTATGTTTGCGCAGTTTCCACTATTTTAAAGACTCCCAATTGCAATGGCTTGGGAATGTCTTTTGTGATTAGCACAACCATAGAAATTGCTCTTTTGCACAATCCAGTTATCTTTGAAATAGCCGGAACTGGTGAATTCTAGATGCTTCAATATATCAAAGTAAGTAAGAGTTATCTGGTCCCTAATGCGAACTTTGACCATCAATTTTATCAACGATTTTCGACTAATAAACTATTATTATACTTTCGTATTGTACTTCCAAGATTTATTCTGAATTTGAGAGTGGCTAAGTCTCACAGTTACATTACTTTTGACAGAAACATCAGTTAGTAAAGACGGAGAAAACATTACCAATAAAGAAAAGCGAACATATTTATATCATGTTGAGTATTTTAGCAATATCCATGAACTGATAATAATAGATAATGCTGTTAGGATATTCATCCAATATGCTAAGAAAATCGTTGATCGATGTCTATTGTTTTATTCCCTATCGTTAACTTTATGGTCGATCTGGATATCAATGTAACGTATTCCGACGTAGCTTTTTATTAGACTTTCCTATTAGTCGTCATAACTGTCAGTCAGTCTTCGATACTGTTTCCTATTCAATCTAATTTTATAAATACGCAGTATTTGTAATGCTTAGTTTTATGTCCTTTCCTGCCTTCCTCACTACTGCGCTTGAAACATTAAACAACTACTTCCGAGTGTGTTGCATTATGATATAGAAGGAATTTGTAGATAGTGTTAAGGACGTATTAGAAAATTTGAATTTGGACTTCGGTAGGACTGAGTAGCTACGTATCTACATTAAAACCTACGGAAGTATTAATTGGTATGAATTTGTAAAATATCCGTCATCATGATTCATTAATCAGAGCCTTTCAATTTTATGAAGACTAGAAAATAGACAACAAATAATATGCTGTGGATGTCACAATCTGTGATTTCGAAATAATAAAAATAAATGATAACAGCATGGACCGGAAAGTCGTCACTACATTACAAAAGGACATTTAACCTTTCAAAATAAAATTACCAACAAGAATAACTGTGCTTGTTAAATCTTCAGAACAACTGACGCTCCAAAGCATAGACAAAGAAGGAGGTTTTAGCATAGCCTTGACGAACTCATTCCATCAAACTAATTGTAGTGCCTCCACATTTATTTGCATCCGCTTACATTTAATTACCGCTTACCATATATTTTTGATCTTCTGTTACTACGCGAACTTACGAACGTACTCGGACAAGGTAACTCTAATTTTCGTAAATTTTGATGCATTCCGACTATTTTGATTTTTTTTCGCAAACACAGACACTTTCGTATCCTTATTTGCTGGGAAGGGGCTATTGTAGTGCCTCCACAAATATTCCAGTTCGCTTACATCTAACTTGATTGAGCCACTTCGATCAATTTATTTAACCAAGCCATTTGTATAGCAACAACTCATATGTACCATTGGTATTTTTTATTATCTGGTTTGTATGAGCTTGTACGACTGAGCATTGTTTACGCCTACGCGTTTACTCATCCTTTTCGCTTTAGTGTTATTCTCTCAATATCCTCATGAACTCACATGATTTGTATCGCTTGCTTTTGACCTTGTCAATCATTCGTTGCTTTTATTCATGTGTGTGCATACCTATTTCGCTTGTCATATGTCTGTCTTATTCTTATCTGACTATATTTTCTTAGTCATGCTCTATCTCATTGAGTTGGCTCTTTGCCTTCTCCAATTCGCTTCGCCCATTCGCTCGCATTGTAATCCAAAGAGTTGGCTCTTTGCATTCTCCAATTTGCTTCTCCGCTTCGCTTTGTGTTGTGAATCGAATAAACGTATTCATCAATACGAGTTCATCTTCTGATTTATAAACCGAGCTTAAGAACACGCAGTTATCGGCACACTACCTACTAATTCGCTAAAAAAAACGATTATTGGAACAAATTATTCAACTATTTTACCGTAGCTCTGCGAGTTCGAAGAAAAATTAACCCGTCTCATGATGATGTCCTCGGGAATTGCAGGAACAGTGCCTCGTCCAAAAGCGCATCAACCAGGCTTTTAGCATCATGGATTGTTCGAACATTGTTCATGACTAGAAGACGATTTGATGAAATGAAAGCAGACAAGCAGAATATGCTTTCAATGAGTGAAACGCAATAAACGAGGGTAGGAAAACTGATACTACATACTACAGGGACTACTTTTTTACTCCGATCATTATTATTAACGCGCCTGTGAATAACCATGGTGATTCATGCAACTTTCAATGAAAATACATATAAATAAAAATAATTGTGGCATATTATCGTGTAGCTAGGTGAATACACTCACGTGAATGTTGCTGTAAAATATGTTTTCGGTTATGCCGATGGCATTTTCTTCATTCGATTCTTTTTATCGGTGAATAGACATTTTAAGTACAAATCACTCGATTGCAAATCCAATGGTTAAAAACTGGTATATTTTTGTAATAACTAATTATCTTTTTTTCCAAAATCTAGTAAATACATCGGAGTTATTAACAAAAGTAAGAACCACTAAATATAGCTCAAGAAACCTAAAAGGTAATTTTTGATTTCGTTAGAATGTTTATATTGCAAACGTAAACCATTAAATACTGTTCGAACATGTACTGTGAGCCCTTACAGTAGAAGATAGTTATCTATCATGTTATCATGATACTGAAATATTTCGAATATGCTTTCAAACAAAATTTTAATGCTTTCGGCTAAGCAGTTATGTAATTATGCGAAATACATTTTAGCAAGAAACCCATTTTACATTTGAATAGACTAATGATCGATTCGTTTTACATATATTAGTGAAAATAGATTTATGTAAGCCGGAAACAAAGTTGTCCATGATTGAAACAAATTGTACAACATGTGAATGCAATCATGTTAACATCTCCTTGAAATAAGATAATCCTTTACCTTAGAGCTGAACAAATAGTAATAACCGGAAATTTGAAACGAATATACATGTAGCCTTGCTTCATCTGTGCATCGGAACTGTGAGTCAGTTTGATATTCACAAGCACCCGACGTTAATAAATCGCAGTCATCACTTCTAGATATGTTAATTGCGGCAAGCAATGCAAAATTATATCAAGTGTTAGGACAACTCTAGTGTCGACAGCACTCGGTATAGTGAACAATCAGGTCGATATTTGAAATAAACTTTCTAAAGTTTACAAGCAAACATTTATCGGTATTCCTGCGTGCTGAAATGCTTTATAGCCGAGTTAATACTCAAATTACTAAATAAGCAACTGCTTCTCCTAATTGATGAATAATTAGATGGAAGAGTACAATAAATAGCTTTTGCAATATGGAGTAATACAATCTGAATGACTGTCACATTTTATTAGTTTTATTGAGCGAACACTAATATTTTGCTAAATAATTTCAACTGCTTTTCTATTTCTTCTTCAATCTTGTCAGAGTTGCAAGGATATTTACAGAGGTTATGGATAGATTTCAATAGTACGTATACCTGAATACATGTTCTATTTTCACTTGTAAAGTACAATGGATATCATATGAATGTCACATGTGCATTTCAGTGGTCTTAAAAGTGTTGAACACAAAATTTATTCCGATACATATAAATAGATTATTATTACTATTATTATGATCATTATAATAATAATTAATTATTATTAACTGAAGGAACCTTTAAATCACATGTTCATGCTACAATTAATTCAGATTTTTGAATATTGCATTTTATTTACTGCACATGTAAGGAAATGTCACCAACTCAGAAAGATGGGATTCATGCCTTCAAAAGAAAAAGGAAACATATTGGAGTAAGTTTTGAGAGTTCAATTGTACACAGACGCATCATTTTTCTCGTCTATTAAATTATATGAAGAAATTTTATGAAATGAATCACATGCATCTTTGATGGTATAATCAATCGCAATCATGTTTTATTTCTCATCTGTTCCTTGAAATCATTCATTACAAAAGATATTCATCAACCAGCAAGTAACATGTACGTAAATCAGTGAGAAAATCGAAGTGAAAATCGATGAAATAGATAGATGCAATCAACTACCACATTGTGTGATTGAATTGTGATTATAATCATATATAAGTGAGATGATTATATATCTAACGATACTGACTGAAGTCAGAAGTAACTTGCATATTGACAATGAGCATTCTTTATACTTCGCACACAATGGAAAAATGATCGGTCGTTTTGTCATTGCACTCAAACAAATATCAGGTTTTTCTGGACAGATATACTAACTGAGTATTTCGTTTTAAACTAATTTCAGGTTTTTAACGTGCAGGCAAATTAATAGTTCTTGCCAAATTAAATGTTGTTGCTTGAATCACGTTATATTGACTTCATTGTGTCCTTATTAGCACATCGTCCCAACCGTAGCTGCTACCTTGACGTGGTGGTTGAGCTTGCCCATCGTGATGGCCCAACCGAGATATACTGGCTGGAACATATGTTCCTCAAGGTTCTACCATGCCAGGCAGGTCGATTGGAGAACGATGAGACTAAAAGCAGCTACCCAAGGTCTGAGGACGAAGTCGTACTGCCGACTGCAGAGGGGTGTGACAGCAGTAAGGTGTTTCCCTCGGACAACCAGCATCTGCAGCGATGCTGCCTTCTCACAAGGAAGGAAGGGTTAGAAAAGATCGGCCCTAAAAATGTCACACCTCCCCTTCCTCACGGATTTCCGTCTCCTTGTGTAAGGGTGCCGACTAAGGGGCTTTAGGAACGGAGCTAATCCTCAAAAAGCATTTCATAGAAAGGCTGTGCGTGACCGGCCTCAAGCAGTTGTCCCTTGGACTCCGCGGTCACGCACCAACACTAATCTATCTTCCTTTTCAGGTTCCTCAAGAAACAACCTTCCACGGTGTGGGCAGCCGGGAAGTGACAACCGCCCTCATACCCGTAACAGCACGCGAGACCTAATTGGTCAAAATCAAATCCTTCCTACACCCCCTAGTACCTCCCTTATCTCCACGACTAACTCTTCTAACATTCATTCATCACAGTGCACAGCTAATGCAGACGATACGAGTTCGCGAAACGTCGTTCCTGGTCTCCTTAAACCTCGCTCCAGACTACATGTTGGAGCATTTAATGTACGGACATTGTGTCAAATAGGGCAACAGGCTTCCTTAGCTAGGACTTTAGAATCTCGTGCCATCGATGGATGCTGCGTCTCGGAAACGCGCATACAGGATTCTAGTAAAGTCATTAACCTGATTACACCTTGTCAAAACGAAGAAGCAGCGCGATTTCCTCTTCGTGTATCCGGTAGCCCTGATGCTGCTTCCAGGGGTCTTGCTGGCGTAGGCATAGCATTGAGTCGTAGGGCACAACAATCTCTCCTTGACTGGATCCCAATAGATAGTCGATTGTGCGTTGTCCGACTAAACGGGACAGTAAGGACTCGGAAAGATAGAAACAATCGCCGTTGCCTCTTCATCGTATCTGCCTATGCTCCCACTGAATGCAGTTCAGACGAGGTTAAGGATAAGTTTTACAGAAAGCTTTCGGACCTCCTCCAAAAAGCTAGGCGCTCTGATATAGTAATAATGGCTGGTGACTTTAATGCTCAAGTAGGTAGACCAGGTGAGCAGGAGAGACACGTGGGTGGATGTTATGGTGTCGCCGCTCAGAGAACAGACAATGTTGACCGTCTGTTGCAAGCATGCTCAGACAACCGCCTATTCTTAGCAAACACTAACTTTAGGCATAAGGCAAAGCATCTGTTGACCTGGCGACCTCCAAAGTAGTCTCGACGTTGGACTCAACTAGATCACATCGTTATCAGCCACCGATGGAGGGGTTCGATAGAGGACTGTCGCTCGTTCTGGGGCACATGCTTAGATTCATGCCCTGGTGCGAGCGCGTATTTGTTTGAAGCTTACTGGACGTAGTTAAAACACCGTAAGAAAGCCTCTTAGGGTTTTAATTAATGATAATAAGGCGAAAAATATATTTCAGGAACAACTAGAAAGACAGTTGGGTGACCATTTGGGCGATTCCCATCCGGAAGCAGGATGGAATGATATCAAGAAGGCTGTGGAAAAAGGAGTGATATCTGCTAGTGAGGTTGACCATAAGGCAAGAATAAAACCGTGGATCTTAGCAGCATCCATCGACCTGATGATGCTCGAAAACTCATCCCACCTGGCTCTGAACATGATGAAGAACGAAGTCAGCTTAGGCGCAGACTTCTGAAAAGCCTACGTAACGATCGCGAGCAGTGGTGGGTGGCGAATTCAAAAGCGATGGAAAAGGCAGCGGCGATCGGCAACAGTAGACAACTTTTCCGACTTATCAAGGAAACTGGTATTAGGAATCCTACTGTAAGTGAGACTATCTCAGAAAATGACGGGATTATTATTTATTCTCAATCCAGGAGACTGGATCGATGGGCAGAACACTTTAGGGATCAGTTCAACTGGTCTCGGGCCACTCTTCGGTTACCCACGATCTCCAGTCATCCTGAATGGCAAATCGACCTAAGTCCCCCTAGTCCTAATGAAATTGAAAAAGCGTTAGGAAATCTGAAGCAAGGACAAGCTGCGGGTCCTGATAGACTAACCCCTGAGATATTTAAGGATGGTGGTTCAGTTTTAGCAGCTAGATTGACTGAGATCTTAGGTAGAATCTGGGAACTGGACGTAATCCCATCCGACTGGTCTCAATCACTGATTGTCCCAATCTATAAGAAAGGCCAAATGTCTTCTTGTGACAGTCACAGAGGAATAAGTCTAACTAATATAGTATCTAAAATATTGGCCTCAGTAATACTTCGACGCTTAACGTAAGCTCATGAAGAGCAGACTCGAGAAAACCAGGCTGGTTTTCGACCTGGACGTGGCTGTATAGACCACATTTTCACACTACGACAGGGCCTGGAACACAGACACACGTTTAGGCGTACAACAATAGTTGTTTTCCTAGACTTTAAGGCGGCATTTGACTCTGTGGATCGTGAGGTTCTGTGGCAGTGTCTGTCATTGAAAGGTGTACCAAAGAAGTACATTAACCTCATACAAGCTCTCTACTCAAACACCACTGATCGGGTGAGAGCTTATGGCGAACTGTCACCGGAATTCTCTACTTCAAGTGGTGTCCGTCAGGGATGTCCACTTTCTCCATTCTTGTTTAATTTTGTCATAGACATGCTCCTAGAAATAACCTTATCCTCGTCTGAATTTTCAGGAGTAGACCTTTTACCAGGTGGCTCGCTTATTGACTTAGAATATGCCGATGACATAGTCCTACTTGGTGAAGACGCTGACACAATGCAGAGTCTTCTGAATACCCTCAGCAACAATGCACGCATGTTCGGGATGCGGTTTTCCCCCTCGAAATGCAAAATGTTGCGCCAAGATTGGCTTGCATCGGCACCTGAACTAGTGATAGGCGGTGAAGTGGTCGAGCGTGTAGACCGCTTCAATTATCTTGGGAGTCTCATCAGTGCTGATGGCCTGGTGACTGACGAAATCTCGGCACGGATACAGAAGGCTCGATCGGCTTTTGCCAACCTGCGTCACTTATAGCGTAGACGAGATATCCGTTTGCTGACTAAAGGACGAGTGTACTGCACAGTGGTTCGCTCCGTCTTACTTCATGGCTGTGAAACATGGCCAATGAGAGTAGAAGATACTCGTCGGTTATTGGTTTTCGATCATAGGTTTCTTCGAAGCATTGCTCGTATATCGTGGGACACCCGAGTAAGCAACACTGTTATTAGGAAACGGGTACTAGGTAAGAATGGCAGATCAATCGATGAAGTGGTGAAACTTCATCAGTTGAGGTGGTTGGGACACGTGTTGCGTATGCCTAACCACCGAGCTTTGTTTTGTGGTGTAGGAATAGGTTGGAAGAAAGTTAGGGGCGGTCAGAACAAAACATGGAATAAATCCATGAAGTCGTTGACCAGTGGACTTAGCCATGTCGGTAATTGTCGACTACCTGGTTGGGGTCCGCGAGATGATAATAATCGATGGCTAGAGACCTTGAACGACATGGCTCAAAATCGTTTGCAATGGCGCCAGTGCATTTATTCTTTGTGTTCTCTCAAATCCTAATCTTCTGGATTCTTCAACACCTCTAGCTTTTACTTTCTAAACTTATCTCATCGAATCATACATTGTGAATAATATCTTCTAATTCGAACTTCTTCGATTACTTCTAATACTTTTACTACCTCTTCTACTATTGGATTTGAATTGACGATTACTTCTCTGTGCTGATGTGGTATGGCGACATGAACTGATGTACTTACGTACGAAGTTCTACGTTGCAACTGACTGACTATTAGCACATCGTAATTAAGGTGAAATCGTCATTGCCGTGAAAATCAGGCTGTTTACATTTCAAACTTCAGTTTTTCTTTTTTTTGTTTTGCTTCGATATTTTGAGTAAATAGCGGAATTATTCAAATTCATGACATGAGCGTACCTAAGCAGACATGTGAAGCCTAGTATCAGTTCAAAAGCAGTCAATACTGGTCGTACTACTATTAATAGAAAACACATCTGTTATAAAACATTCAAGTCAGTAATACGGGTTCGGGTTCTAGTACGCAATGGCATACATTACAATGTCCTAATCTCATTCAACCATGGGATTAAACAAGTCCTTGTTGGCCACTGAAAGACAGTATACTGTCAATTTTCGCAGGTGTATTCAGACACAATTTCAAACCGTTAACTTTTATTTCTGACTTGTACAAGACTATATTAGTGAATAGGAATCCAAAGAATCATTCATTACAAGACACACCTTTCGTCTTATATAATAAGTCATTTCGTACCTATTTTAATCCATAATCCCAATAAATTGTCGCAATCGAACTACATAAAAAAATGATTTGATCAACTGGATACCATTGAATGACAAGACAAATAAACTGCACACTGTATTAGTGAACCGGTTGCAGCTTTAATTGTACCGGTCAAATATCAATCAAATCTAACTTCTGAGGACGGCGAAATCAATGTTGTAACGTCAGAATGTATTCATACTATTTGGTTGAACTTAATAGCGTACCTGAGCGCGCGTAAAAAATAACAATCTAATTCATTGAAAAAATTACAAACAATCGAAAGTGAGATGGAATATGAACCATACATTTTCGATCTTTTCAATTTAATAAATGGTGTGAAAGCTTTCAGGTTGAAAGGAGCCTATTGAATAGGTTATCGGTTGAAAAGGGAAACCATAGCTCACAGATTACAATGCCTAGCTGAGACGAATTCCCAATGCGATCATAGGTGAAAAAGAAACAGGCAAATAGTTTATTTAAATAGGCGTCATACTGAACGGTGAAACAGGTAAGTTATTAGGTTATTCATTGAATTATGAATCGTTTGTTAACTACAAACTACCTGCAACAACACAATCAAATCATTTTATGTTAGTGAAATCAATGACTCTAAATCACAGGATGTCTGCACACGCAGAAAAATGAAAACAGTACTCATTTCAAAATGAGCACGCGAAATGGATGAGAAGGTTTATGAAAATCGAAATAAAAAATCCCTAATATTCTTTGAATTATTCTAATTTGTAGTAAAGACAACAGAATGAAATTGACTGGAGTGATGAGACAGACGTGTAAGGATAATGATATATTGTGTATAAAATAACTTTGACCGACTTTTAGGAAATAGTATGATAAGTGCAGAAAAAGAATAAAACACGTTCCGTGTGTGGACAAAATTTCTAAAATGTATTAAATGGATATAATTATGTAGAATTTTTGATAGATAGATGATAAAACTGTGAAATAAGCATTTTCTAAGAAACTCTTCTACCATCCGATTTCGATAAGTTGATATGCGTCAAAGATTATCTTCATTTCGTATTTGGAAGTAGGGTCGCAGCCTTACTGGTGGTACTGTTGGTCCTAAATTGGTTGAATATGTAGCAAGCAAACGCTTTTTGTGAACACGTAAAGCGTAAAATCGGCGTTAAACCGAATTATAATTAGAAAAGCATTCAAACTCTGTTCTGGCAGTTAAAGTGCCTTCGTTTAGATACGGAGTCTCATAATCGGAACGGACCGCTTTTGAAAGTCAGGAGGATGATGTTTCAAAACTCATCAACCTTATATGTTCAAATTCTATCAGTGATAGCGTGAAACGCTGCTAGAAAAAGAATAAACAGACTGAAATACAGAAGACCACTTCATTACCATATCAATGAAAGAAGATCTTAAAGAGTTTCAGTGCAACGTGGGCATAAATGTTCCTTCAAATCAAGGGACATAATGTTGTTGAACAGAATGAGATATTCGGTAGACGAATAACTTTTGAATGAGCGGGCTGTATCCCATAGGGATCACTCATGTGCGTAGCAAATCAAATTAAGTAACTCTCAACAGAATGAAATTCACCACTCAATTTTAACTGATCGACAAGACTAAAGTAATTGATTGCATGAACTGTATGAAATATGTGGTCTTATTAGAAACCATACCTTCCATATGAAGTTTATATATATATATATATATATATATATATATATATATATATATATATATATATATATATATATATATATAGCGTGGATTGACGTTTGGGAGAGCAAACAGTGACTTAGAGTAAATGAAGGAAGAACTTTCATAAAGTATTATAACTGAACTCGATTAGCACATTGTCTGTAGTTACTGACCATTTCAAACCATAATAATAACAGCCTCGTAGGAATTATCTACAACACATGATACAATAATGAGGAACTGTATCTTAACTAAAGGCGATAACCTGCAGTTTGATGAAAATGATATTGCAGGCCTGATTAAGTCAACTCAAATGTTTCAGATGCAGGGAGTGAGGTAATCAAGTAAAGATTGTTCTGCTGCAGGATGGACATGGTTGCGGTCGATTGATCACTGAATGAATACCGATGCCTGTTGTTAATCGAAATCGTGAGTGTCTGCCAAATACTACACATGCAGTTGCACCGCGACCACTAAGGCTACTCATTATAGTAGAAACAGACTGACAGTTACTAGCTTATGAGGAACTCAGAAAAAACACCCAAAGCAGGTATTCAGCTTCTTCTTTTACCATCTCCCCTACTCACTCGATTCATTCTACAACTCTTTAGGCAGATCTATGAGTATATTTATGCAATTGTCTCATTGCTTTTTTTTCTCGTTTTGTAATGACTGTTCTCTGGAGCCTATTGATAGTGACAAATCCAGAAGAATTGTACCATAGAGACGCGCTTGTACTGTTCATGGCTTGCATCCAACTGACACTTCCGAACAAATTCACTACTGAATTATGCAAACCATTTGAGAAATCTACTGTGCACATTCCCTATTTTACTCGCTCACGATAAATGTATCTGTATCAATCTGTTCCTGTCATTGACACGGGGAAAATATGTTTTCAGAAACAGACTCGTATACATTAACTATCTCTTGTATGTATTCTTTCAATGATGAATATTGGAGTAAATGTGGTAGAATTTCTGACAATATAATGTTGCCTGTAAACTGGCATGAATTTTGTTACACACTGTTATATGAGAATAAATATATCATTGGTAATATTATTGAACGTGTTTTCTTCTTAGCCACATCAAACACGAAAAGTTTGAAGAAAATATCTGAGTGGCTGAGTTACAAGTAATAAGACCGGTGGAGGTCAGTTGAAATTAAGCGCCCAGGCAAACATAATATTGCTCACCCTCACTCAATGTTACATAGTTTGTTTATAATGTATTGTACTAACATTGAACATTTAAAGTCGTCATCAGGAAGTTAACCTTATCAGCCGAGTAACAATATCTTTAAAATAAACTGAGCAAAACGAGGCTTAGAAGATTCATGAACAAATGTAAGTCAATAACAATAGAACTAATTGCTCTTGGTAGAAATAAACGTAGTAAGTCAATAAATAAAAAAACCAATACGATGAATTGAGATTCTTAGATTTCGGGGGAAGACCAAGAATACATACATCTGTGTTATTGCAAAAACTTTCAAACCTTTTTTTCCAAGTCTTTTACCGATGAATCATCGACCTTTATAGCGAATCATGTCACCTACGTGGATGAAGTGATTTGTTGTATCTCGCCGACAAAGCTTATATGCATTTTTGTGTTAACTGATAGTTCTCATGTCACTTAGATCTTTATCAATCAGATTCTCCTTCCTAAACGTTTATCATGGGCACGGAGCTTCATATCTTTTTCAAAAAGACTGAGATAGTGATGTTTTTTGCCTGAGTGCTAGTTAACGGACAGTTGCATACTATTTGGTGTTGACTTAGTTCTGATAACTAAACCTTGTGAGTATAACAGAAAAACGTCAGGCTGAGAGCCTTTGATTATTGGGTAGATATACAGGAAAAGATAGTTTATATCAGCATCAGTTATCATTCACAGCTGCAATGACGCACCAACAAATTTCTCTTCTGAATATTTATCGGAAATCAGGTCGTCCGAGATTAGGAAGATTTTATTGAAACAGAATGTATTGGTGAAAGACATTAAAGACGTGGTTGTATGTGGGGTGAAACGTCATTGTGTGAAACTCATGTTCATCAAAAGTTACTTTATGAAAGTTCATACCTCAGGAATGAAATACACGCCTTCGATTATCAGAGTGAATGGTCATTTGACAACTACTTCAATCTGACATCAGTCATTTGAGATTAGATATAATTCAGTACACGTATTTGTCACTGCTTTCTGCAAGCATTATACTTATTGTCCATTAGATAATACAAATTACGATGACTGCCATTTTTATCCACGTTTATGATAGAAAAGTTTTGAGGCATAAGTACGTAGACATGATTAGAGGAGAAATCAAATTTGAAACCAAACAAAGTTGCAGTTGCATCAAATATCGTCAACATGATACTTCATTCTCTAGCCGGAATATCCCGGAAAATCACGTGTGTAATCTAGAATGCTGTCCAACAAATCTGCCTAATCTCGCTCTTTTAATTCTTTCTTGTGGTTCATTGTTCCATGTAAAACTTGACTTGCTTTGCATTGCAAAATATACATCTGTTAGCTCGGACACAGCTAGACACTAGTAATTAACCTTGACAATTATCAGTTACTCATATATTGAAGTTTTTATTCTTGGTACGTCGTAATGGTTTGGGTAACGACAATGGTTTGTAAAAACTCTTACATATGAATCAGGACAAACTCTCTAGAATATCAACAGGTAATATTATAATGAGCAAGACTGATTCAAGTGTGATTTTCTCAGATATTGTACAGATAACCACATTGTTTCTGGAAATCATTCTCTTCGTGAATTTGCTAGCCACAAAATCAGTCGGTACGTATAAAAATGGAACTCATCGTTTCTTTACACTGTAAGCTTCAAATATACGCGGTCAGTACTTCAATCTCATTTTGCAAATGGTGTAGGAACATTGGAAGTAGCACAAAGTGTAGGCATACGGGGCTATAAGCTGACGGTAAAGTCACAGGAAGAGTTGTTAAGGTTTGTATTGTTCGAACCTGCACAGTTTTCTTACTTTAGGACCAGTCCCTTATGTAAATTATGATGAAATCAGTGAATTCCACTGTAAACCAGGAATAAACCACTTTTCGTATCAAGTGTAATGATAGCTCAATCTAACTGCATGGATATATGGAACAATTGCATTTTCATCAAAAGAAAAGCAATTTTCAATAATTGCGTTTATCCTTCAATTAAAAGTTAAACATCTATTTTATTCGTTTGATTTTCCGAAACGATACCGTTACAATAAGCAATCAGCGTAAAATATTTTTCATTATATATAATAAAGATCTTCCATACTTATTCTATGAACATAATCTGTGAGAAAATTCAAAACATGATAATTGAAAACGTATCAATTATATTATCGATTGCAAACCAATTGGTCGATGTTTATTAAATTAAAAATTTCAAATAAATCCGCACAAAATTTACTAATTGTTGTTTGAATGAAAAGCGTGAGTTAATTAGAATAAAGGTTATTGCTCACCTTTGTTATGAATTAGTCTGAGTTGATTATAAATATCTCTCAGAAATATGCGTTCAACTATAAAGAGAATGATCGGAACAGAAAACTGTTTATTCGAACAAATACCGAAACACATTTCGACAAATTCATAGTATTTGTGAAATTATTTCAAAACCGTCATTACACAGTGAAGCGAATATCGTTGTCTTCAATAACTGATCAATTATATTTCAATGTTAACCATTTCACAAACTAAAATTATGTGAATGATTCTTACCGATGTAGAAGGAATATCTAGAAAGGTCCCGTTCTTCAGCGTCAATCGCCATTTCCATGTGACTCTGTTGATTAGCTTCGTAATCAGCTGAAGACAAAATCATTTTTCAATAGTGTCAGTTTAGCGTTTAGAAGAAAGTTGACTGACACTGAGACTTTGAACTGCTCAATTTTGGGCTCTTATTATAAACCTGGAGGAAACAGACGACTCTTTCATTCTAGTAGGGGACTCCGTATCATCGTGCAAAGAGCTACTGTTCAAATTTGTAGAAACTATCATACTAATGTGAGTATAAAACTGGATGTTTCACTTCATGAATGCTTCCCTGAATATCAATGATATAAGAAAATGAGGATTCGGATGAAATATAAGCGAATGATTGATCTTCGCTTATTCGAAGTAGGTAGCTGTTGCAATCTGTTTCGAGAGTCTACTAAAGTTGATATGCATTTCAGGTCTAATTAAACTATCAACGTTCGTTGTTTTATATTGAAATTTCTCGATATTGTATATATTCAAACTACATTACCTGTATAATTCGGCTCAAATTTAGTGCAGTTATAACCATTCATACCTGTGAAAATAAATAAGAGTGATTTTCATTAGTTTCACTGATAAACAAACACTTTTCTGTCAATTCATAAAAACCCACAATTCTGATTATATTTAGCTATTAGTTTGTAGGTATCTTGCCGATATATTCGATGTGACTGATAAGCCGACAAAATGATCACAGCCAATAGATTATGCTCACTGAAAATCAGACAGGAAAGAATTTGCTTTTACTCTTTGAAGTGTGAAAAGTAGCAGGAGAACCATGTGCATTTATAGGATTTAATGTAGACTGAAAACTTTATTATAATAGCCCAATCCGTAAAGAGTTAAGCATCACAGTTGGCCAGTCCTCGATTACAACGCCGGTATCTAGACGACTAACGGAATGTGAATGAATGCAACCGCTAAGCCTTTTTCAGCTCCTCTTTATGCTTCACTGTGCATTTCAAGAGTCAAGTCCACGTTCACCCTGACATTTTGACATGCATTGTTACTTCTGACTTCGGTCAGTATCGTTAGATATTCAATCACCTCACTTATATATGATTATAATCACAATTCAATCACACAATGTGGTAGTTGATTGCATCTAGCTATTTCATCGATTTTCACTTCGATTTTCTCACTGATTTACGTACATGTTACTTGCTAGTTGATGAATATCTTTTGTAATGAATGATTCCAAGTGAAAGATGAGAAATAAAACATGATTGCGATTGACTGTACAATATTCGATGCATGTGATTCATGTCATAAATTTTCTTCATATAATTTAATAGACGAGAAAAATGATGCGCCTGTGTACAATTGAACTCTCAAAACTTACTCCAATATGTTTCCTTTTTCTTTTGAAGGCATGATTCCCATCTTTCGAAGTTGGTGACCTTTCCTTACATGTGCAGTAAATAAAATGCAATATTCAAAAATCTGAATTAATTGTAGCATGAACATGTGATTTAAAGGTTCCTTCAGTTAATAATAATTATTATTATTATAATAATCATAATAATAGTAATAATAATCTATTCATATGTATCGGAATAAATTTTGTGTTCAACACTTTTAAGACCACTGAAATGCACATGTGACATTCATATGATATCCATTGTACTTTACAAGTGAAAATAGAACATGTATTCAGGTATACGTACTATTGAAATCTATCCATAACCTCTGTAAATATCCTTGCAACTCTGACAAGATTGAAGAAGAAATAGAAAAGCAGTTGAAATTATTCAGCAAAATATTAGTGTTCGCTCAATAAAACTAATAAAATGTGACAGTCATTCAGAGAGTATTACTCTATATTGCAAAAGCTATTTATTGTACTCTTCCATCTAATTATTCATCAATTAGGAGAAGCAGTTGCTTATTTAGCAATTTCAGTGTCAACTCGTAAACATGGCATATGAATACACAGGTATAACAATAAATATTTCATCGTAAGCTTTTCGAATATGTGCATTCAGTTAACTATGTCCCTGAAAACGAAACAGAAATTCCTGTTTGAAACTCAATACCAACAGTAGTTGCAGTTTCGAAACTGTGATCGTATTCACTGCTTGTCACATGCATGAGTTGCAGGTGTATCCAAGTTATGTTGTGGTAATATGGAACATTTGTTGAAAAAGTCAGAATTCCGTTGTTCACAAATAAAAGTGTCGACGCCTCAACTTTACATCTTGACACTTTATTGTGGATGAACTTCGACAAGTAGAATAGTAATTGATAAGTAAATAAATTAACTATCGATCATTAAACAGAGTATATAACTGCTTTTTCAAACCTTCTGCATGACGAGCGTGATAATATCCTCCTTGTCTAAGACGAACACAGCGCAGATCTAGAATCAAAATGTTATAAAAACGAATAGCTATCTTTTCACATACAGTCATCAATTGTAGGATATTGATTTCCCAGGATTTTCCTAATTGAATCTGAATAAAACATAACACAATAAGATTTCCAGTTATTGGTTAATAAACATGACGAAATCGTTTAAATAAACATATTGTGTCAGTCTATCTCCTCGACTAACAAAATTAGGAAGTTCAATGGTATCTATTCTTTCAAAAATCGCTCATATTATCCACTCTACTGACTAGTGTATGCATTATAATTGTACAAACATTTGTAACCGAAATTTACGGGTCAACTAATAATAGTTGCGATTAACTAGCGTCAAATGCTTGTGAATATCACACTGACCCACAATTCCGATGCTCAGATCAGGCAGGGCTACATGTATATACGTTTCTACTTCCCGTAAATTTCTCTTTGTGTAGCTATAAGGGAAAGTGATATCTTATTTCTAGGAGATGTTAACATGATTGCATTCACATGTTGTACAATTTGTTTCAATCAAAGACAATTTAGTTTTCGGTTTGAATAAATCTATTTTTCACTTATATATGTAAAGCGAATCGATCATTAGTCTATTCAAATGGAGAATGTGTTTCTGTTTACAATTAATTAGGCATAAACCCGTAAGTGCTTAGCCGAAAACAAACAAGTATCGTTTGAAAGTGTATTCGCTACTGATTATTACCATGATAACAAGCCGGATTTCTTTCTCCTACTGTACAGGCGTACAGTATATGATTGAACATTATTTTATAGTAGAAGTCAGTTAACGTTTTCAATATAAACACATTACAGAAAGAAGAGAATACCTGTTACGTTTGCTGAAAAGTTTATTCCACGCCGGGTATAGTTTATATATGTTGTTAAATTCCCTAAATTTTGCATGAAAAAAGCGTCGAATGAACAGGCGACCATCTTCATCATCTGGGTACAACTATGCAGAAAAAGGAATCTTATACACTGACCAAGTTAGTTTATATTGAAAGTTAACAGTATTGAATGCGTTGACTAAGAATTCGCGTTCCTCACAAATACATCAGAGGACTAGTGCATCTAGGTTGATTGATACGATTCAATTCACCAATAACTCTGTTTTAATTCAATATGATGTTTATTCAGAGCTATATCTGTTTGATGATCAAAGTGATGTTCAATCGATATATGTTCAATACATGTTTTGTTTAATTATTACGACCTATGTTTTGTCTGATTAGCAGCACGCAATTTTGTTATTTATTCAAATATACAACTTCCTAGGCATTATTATTGGATTCGGTGCTCAAATCAAATCCTCAAATCTTGTTGGTCTGTTTAAGATGGAATAAATATTCGGCGTATTCATAATTCACATTATGGGAGTTGTGTTAATTATTCGTTTACAAAAATAAGTACTAAAATGACTCATGAAATAGTCACAACAAATGGAATATGACAATTTCTAATAAAATGATTTATCAGGGAATAAAATTTGAATACATTCGGATACATTAGCAAATAAATATTTCTGGCTTCCACTTACATTCGTTTACCTTTAATCTTTGTTTTAACTCTTCTATCTGTTTTGATAAAATTTCTGAAACACATGAGAAAATTGAAGAAGTAATTCTTTTATATCTGTTGTAGGGTAATTTGGAACACATTGCTGTATTGGTCACAGAATTGCACTTATCTAAACGTGATTATTAGAATGTATATTTTACTAAAACATTCAAGCTACATGATAATATAACACAATTACAGTTATTCCTATCTTTTTTAATATATCTACTTGGTAAGTGCAAGTATCATCATGGTTATTAACTTGGCATGTTGGTAAATATTTACTACTCACCAAGCTCGAAAGATGCATGAATAGGCAAGAGAAATGTACACAAATAAAACACCAGTATGTGGCACATTCCTCCTGAGAAAAGCAACTCAGTTCTTCCGGTTTTATTACACCAAAGAAAACGGGTTATTGAATAATGAAGCTTGATGCAAAATGAATGTAAATAGTTTATTGAACGCCAATCACCTCACAAGGACAGATACACTGATTGATTTGATGAAATCATACAACATTCCGATTGGTCACATTGATGAGTTCACTGACAGAACAATTTTCTAAGCCTCTACTCATGCTTAATCAGGTGAAAATTAGGTCAATTTGTGCATTCAGACTTTAGTTTAGAAACGAAACTTGTTATCATAGTCTCGTGATACCAATAGCTTTTATCCTTACTTATTTACTCAGACCGCTGGAAGTCATTCAACGCCCAACTGTGTTCTGGACCAAATTCCATTTCTCTATCCTACTACTGTTCTTTCGATTCATAATTTATTCTGAACCTCGGCGCAATATGCTTATTGATCTACCACTTTTCCTTTGAAATCTGGTGTGTTCCCTTGGATAGTGTCTGGTCATCGTGCTTTCACTCAGATGTTCCGTTCTTAATAATCTAGTAAAAATCAAGCGATTGCGGAAATGTGCGAATCAACAACTCTCTGAAACATCGATTTCAATTCGTGAAGTGTTCATTTGATTTCCATGCTGACAGTGCTTGTCGTGCCTCAGTGTAACTCCTTGAGTTTGTTAGTCATTTTCGTTTTCGAAGTTGTAGTAATAGATCATTTATTCTGAAGCGAGTATTCTGTTTAATCTTGTCTAATGTGTTTCATGGATTTTAGGCAACATGAGTGTGAATGTTTAATTTCTGCAGCCAGTTGAATCGTACTTTCAGTCATCACATTGCGGCAACATTACGATTAACTACTATGTTTGTAATATGGATGTCAGAATGGTCATAGATTGCAATGAGTTATGGCCATTATCATGACGACTGATTACTGTTCCGAATGAAGGTGTTCTTACACACAGGCTAGAGTTTGAATGGTTTGATATAACTGTAACATTTGTCCTATATATTAATTTATTCATGAAGCGTTTGGTAGCACAGACGTCGAATATTTTCTTTCTCTATGAACATGGTGCTGTCAGGACATTCGAGACAGTTCGAGATGGAGTTAACGTTATACGGTAGTATGATTCGTTCATTTAAAGCAAAGAATAGTTAAAAGAACTTCGATTGAGAAGTGAAATTTGTGGTCATTTTGTATAATAGTTTTAAGCAACTCGAAACTACGAATTCAAGTTCAGATTTCCAAGCCATCACAAGGGTTGTTTAAAAATGGCAGCCATCGCGATTTGTATCAATCAATGGACCATAAATAGAATGCTTGCCGAATTCAGTGACATTTGGTGCTACTGAATCGTCTCCAATATCAACTGGTTGTTATCGGATTGTAATTGTTTTCATTTGACAACGCAGTTTGATAATTGAAAGCGTGTCTTTCATTCCTGAGGCATAAACTTTCATAACGTAACTTTTGATGAACATGCGTTTCACCCCACATACAAACCACATACAATCACTTGGCGCACATAAATTACTTGATTCGGTGAAAAAGGTAGAAGATTTTTACAGTAATCAAAATTGGTTATAATCTGTTATCTTTATGAGTTTATTTTATTTACAGAAATTTCCTCCATGAGTTTATTATGTTTATTGGATGTAACGCAAAATACACAGTCTAAGCTATTATATTCATGTATACGTTTCAACATTATAGAGACCGGAATGTATTTTTGGATATTAAGCTCGAAGTATGTTGATTATAAAACAAAGAATTGCAAATATTGATCAGTTAATTAAAAGAAAACGTGTGATAAACCCATCAACAGTCAGAAATCATATAATCATATATTACGAAAATATTGTGAAAAACCAGCTTTTTACAAACTAAGAATTTTTAACAGAATAGAATAATGAAGGTATAGTGGTTTCATAATTTGGTGATATTTCCTAAATTGCATTGAATACGCTGAAGTTCCGAAAGTCACGAGGGAAATACATTACAACATATGTGTCCAGATATGCTTGCAATTGAGTTTGTCGATAGGATGTGAAACTAGTTCCAGTTTCAATTATTACTGTTGAACGTGGATCCGTACACAAACATATATTCTGATACACTGATATTGACTGATTGATTCCATCTTATTAATATTCAAATTCAGCTCTTACATTCATTTTCCGTCCTGTTAAGTTTGAGATATATCCTAATAACTTTGTTAGTATAAGCACTAAATTTTCTCACGTTGTCAGGTTAAACGTTTCAGCCAATGAGCAATCACGTAGATTTAATTTAGAAATCATTTGTGACACGTTTACAACACTAATTAGGCGAAGTAATTTATTTCGTTATATAAGACCGTCGACATCCGTGGTCGTACTTATATTCGACTTTTCAAAGCAGATCGATGCACAAACGCGTCAGTTCGAAATGTCTGAAATTAACTTATGAGCAAAGTTGCTCAATGTCTGAAGATCAATTAAATTTAATTGCTAAGCTTCACATATTTCCGACGGATATGCGTGCTGAGTCATTTTGTTTCGAGCTAAATTCAGTTGTCCTTAACGGGCGGTGAAATTAGGTGTATTTAAATCATGAGTTCATGATAATTGAATCATGTGATATGAGCGAAAGTGTGTCCTGATAAGGACACCGTGATCCAGATGAAATCTGTAGTTCCATGCAGTTAAGACTATGCCTATTTCCTACTTCACTCGGTCCTGTATATTTGCTTGGATATTTCTACTAATTAGTCGACTTACACCATGCCAAAATACGATAATTAGAGTAAACGTGGAAGTCTGGAAATATTAGGATTGTAGTGAAACTATTTTATGAGTAAAACATAAATACCAATACTTATTGTTGAGCATGAGTAACAATAACTGTTTCATTGTACAGTTTAATCGTCTCAATGAGGCGATTCTCCAACATTTACCCCATGTAGGGAGGGACATTTGAGGACACCGTTAGCGCGACACATTCTGAGTGATGCTGAACCGAGCTATCACCTAACGGGCCTGCAATGCCTGGCAGGACTGACCTAATACAGCCAAAGAATTGTGACCCGAATCTTTGCCAGCACATATACAGCCTACGGTCGCCGCTCTGCCTGAACATATGCCACTCACCAGATTGGCCCAGTCTCAGACAGAGTCATAACGGGAACTAGCCGTAGAGGCAACTATACGGTTTCGTCCACGTAACAAACTAACGTGTATCTCGGTGCTTATCGTAATAAGGCTCAAAATGATAGGGATCGCTGTATGGACAGCCGTTTCAGTTTCAGAAATCATTACACTGTTCCTTAATACCACTCCCAACGAGCCTACGCGCAAAATTCGACCTAAATTTAATGCCATTTGAATCCGAGTGCATATGTTTATTCAAAAAGACAGTGTGTAATGAGTTTTCGTCTTGATTACTTATATTTCGAACATCTAGTTGCAAAACGTTCTCAATCGTGATCAGTTCCCATTCGGATTTCGCTTCATTCACGCAGCTCCTGTTTTCTCTTCTAATAACCAACTTCTCTCCAGTCTTTGTAAATACACAACAAAAGTATTTTTTCAAGTTGTTAACCTAATCCCGTTGTCTTGACTTACCTATCGAGTCTTTCAGGTATTTTATTCATCACGCTTTATTAGCGACTTACTTGTTGGTAGTTAGCTGATATCTTCACGGCTTTCTTGAATTGTCAATCCATTCTTATATTTGCGAATAACAGTATTGGGTTCTATTAGCCGTAAATTCTACAAAAAATTTATTGTGTACGGTCGTGTTGATGATTTTAATTATTTTAGTCGGTGCTCATTTTCTATCAAGAACCTGTGATTAATCCCTATTTACTGACTGTAATAACGTACGAAGAATATTTTCAGATGTAAAATTATTACACATTTCAACATGCATAAGCACTGTTATACACATTAGGAATTCCAAGAAAATAATACGCATCATTCTCCATAGATACGTATTAATTTACGCCTAATAATCACTGAAGTAATACCGGCGAGTATCCTAATTTAATACACATTTACTTTGACAACTGAGAGATTGCTGTTATTGTTAGATGCCTATGCCAAGTGATGTCGATCAGCGGTATCGTTAGATGCTTCATCATGGGCTTACAGGTTAGGTGGACACAGTTGATCCGGATTGTGGCCGCATACGATCATTCAAAACTTGTGGGTTTATCGACAGTAGTGTACATTGAAGAAGTTGGTCATTTCAACTAAGTGAATGTCTCTTCTTTACTATGGATCAAAGCAACTATCTTTAAATCTCATGTTAAACACACAGCATTTGAATACTTACTTTGAAATTCAAACTGTCCACGTGCTTTAGCACAAGTCAATATGAATCAATCAATAACACACAGTCGGTATTCGATACACTTAATCGGTATCAAATGTTGATCGGTTTACTTATATTTATTCAATTTTCGCTGTGATTGAATTTGTCTTGCCGAATATTTTTTTCAACATATGCCAAACTCCATAAAGCGATTAACACCAAATCAATATTGTCCCTAATATTCACAGTCTCACACTACTCTTCTAATACCAATGAAAACAGTAATAAATTGAATGAACATACAAATTATATATATTTCTGCAAGTACCACCATTCAAGCCGTCTCATTGAATAACCCCAAAACCTGTTTCATATTATCAAAATATTTCACCAAATTACTTATTTGTTTGTCCCTACATGTCATTTATGTCTACTAATCGCAAAAAGCGCTTCACATGCGCAATAAAAGTGTTGACGAATTATTGTTTCATCAAGTATAAAATAGTACATTTCGAGACATGGGCTTGGCTGTCAATCTGCGCAGAAATCAATCATCTGTCATAAGATATCGATCTAAGAACTACTTATCCAACTGCTAAACATTGATTGTTTTGTAAACAAAAATGAACGAAATATTTCCTGCTAAGAATTCCGTTTTGTATTCAATATGTAATACAGAAAGAATATTCTTGATCGACTCACTGAACTCTCTATTTTGAAAAAAATTCATATGCACAAATATTTGTCTGTGATTAGTAACTCATCTGATGAACGAGGTGCAGTAGCATCAGCCTACGGATATCAGTGAATGTAGTTCAGTACTTGAATGGCATTACCGTGTTTCATATTTAGATTAAACATCTACTCATAACTGATGTGGTTAAACCTTACAAATCACAAGACAACCTTCTTTCAAATTTTTTGAAGGAAAGAAATTAGCTTTTTAAAATAACGATTTTTTGTTTCGATTTATTTGGAATAAAACAATAGGAAAGTAGTTTACACTAGTTAAATGCACCAACATAACGAAACATTGTGTGAAATTTCAGTTTACCAGTGATAATTTTGATGATAAAAATCCATAGAGATCAGTTCAAATAATATCTATGATATCAATTGTTTGAATGAAATAATATAGAAACACTCTTTCAAGTCGTTTGATGAAATATATGTTCTCAAGAAGCGTTACCCACTACACTTGGTTCAGTTCATCCAGGTATGTGAAATATTATTTGAAACGAAATTTTTGTTGAATACCATGTGTCGTCTGCCAAAAGATCAATACACACTTTCTTTTGACAACATGTAGCAGATTCATGATATTGTTACTCCGATTCATTGTACATTAAAAGATCCAGTTGTTAATTCTGAAAAGTGAATGCCCAAATCTATTTTCTATCGCAAAATGTTTGTGACTTCACTCTACTGGTTTTATCACTAGAAGGAATTTCCTTATTCATAAAGCCCCAGCAATAATCAAATAGCAAAGCCTTATGAAATTTGAAAAAAAACCATGAAGTACTAAGTAGCTGACGACAAGTACATGGTATTTGAACTGTTTTCTTATTGAAAAGATCGTTTTCCTTGAACTTTGTGTGCTACTCACCGTTTCATCAACACCTAATTCCGTTAAAGGTTCATTTACGTTTAAACCATCATCGTGAACAGTTTGACGATGAACCATCAATTCCAACTGTCCATCTTTAAACTTGTTTCACCTTGACTACGATTTGTATAGATCGTCAAACCAAATGGAATTCTCTCATTAATCCATTAAAAGAGAATATTTTTAAGCATAATTCTATTGACAATTGGATGATGATTATCAGTGATAATTTGTGATTCATTATATCCAATTTGTAAACTTCAATCATCTCTTCGATTACGTAAAGATTTTATTCAACGTCTACCAGATGAATCAGTGAAGAATTCTTCTTGACAATATAAATAAACATGAATTTTAAGGAACCAGTTAATAAGTTAACAAGGTATGAAAGCAATCAAGCAATCATTGTGAAATAATTCTCATTTCTCTCCCTGCGCCTTGAGTTCTTCCCGCTGAAATTATAATCATAATAAGGTTTTGAAAATAATTTCTCTCATTGACTAAATTCAAATAACGAAATCGATTAGTTGTAATGGAAATCAAATATATAATAAATTGCTATTCAATTCCATTTTATAGTGAGCTCTCTGTGGTTGCAAATCTTTAGTTTGATTTCGGAATGGAGAAACTAACCATCTTGACTAATAAAACTTGAAGTAAGCAGTGACAACGACGCTTCATCATGCGCTGTGACTAAAGCAGCTGAGTTCGATTTGACGGCTTGTACAAGATTTTGTGTCATGTTTGTTGAACCATCAGCCTAATTCAACGAGAGACATACTATGAAAACATGTTCCTAATTTGGGTTTAGAGTGACATATGTGCATCCATTCTTCATCGTCTACCGGATTCCACGCTTTTGACTTCATCAAAATATTTTTCATCACTATTGCCTAAAACTAAATGTGATTTCACCTCTCTTTGTTAATAGGGCATGAAAAAGCAAACAGGTCTACTTATGTATATGAATGAATGTATGACTGAGTAAAATTATTTTACATAACTCTTATGAATCTCAAATCGTACCTAAATATCTGTTCGCCTTTCCCTTATAACGTGGTTGAACTATTCACAATTTAAATTTAAAAGGTAATCTTTCCTTAACAATTTTGAAACTATTCGGATATATCATATTGTTATCCAAGAAAAAAAGCTTTTGATCAGTCCTTTCTAATCAGAATTATTCATCATATTGATTTGAAACTGGGTCCAGTAAAGTTATTATTAGTCCAGTGAATTTCATACAAATAATCATGATCATAATATAAAATGTCCATGTGGACAAATACATATTCTGGAAGCTCTATGAATTCCCGCAGACAGTATTTCACTCAGTCATTATGTCTAGTCAAATAATACTATTTTCACAAACTATTTATTTTGAACTCATACACAACCGCTCCTTAAACGATGTGAAAATATTGAAAACATTATAAGTAAGCAACTTTCTGTGAGGAACTTCCAAGGAAAAATCTTGGGAAACACACAGATGATCAATACACATTGATATATTCTTTTTTAGATTTAGTAAATATGCATATGTATACAACAGTACAACATGATCAAATACCTGTTTTCAAGTTTAATATCGACAGATAGTTTCTCCCGAGAGACAAAGTTGTGTAGAAGAAAAGTCATCAATGGTGAACCGTGTATAAAGCGTGAAATGGGACAACGTTGACACGTCGTTTTCTTTTTATTTATTTTAAATTAATTGATCCTCTTTTTTGAAGTCTTTGTACATGGAAATCCCTCCAAGTATACTCTTACAATTCGCCTTTATTGATTCCTTCAGTTGCACATTTTGTTAGTCGGTTCGATTAGATTTTGTGATGATAATATTTCTCATTTATTATGGTTTCTATTTCTTTTGCCTTCACTGAGTTTCAATGTTTTTTTTCTGATTTTCTTTTGTGTTGTTGTAGCTGATACTTGGTCATGGTGACAGCAATCTTGATTTGTTCCTCTTTTGATTGTGTTGCTTGCTTTGACTGAATTTGTGCGTTTTGACTGTGAAGTGAAGCACTATTCCAGAGTTGGAAACGCTCGGTGTTTTAAAGCAAACATGTATTGTCGTTCGAAAGAATCTGATCTACCTAGGAGGGATAGAATATTATTTCTTTGTTGCTCTGGATTTGAATAATTAAACAATTGTAAAGGGAATAACTGAATGGTAATATATGTTTCGGTAATGATGTGTACTTATATTTATGGTGAATAATAGAACCATCAATTACCCAAATCACTTATTTTGATTTCAACTGGTCAACGTATTTCAACTACCTAGACATTTATTCCTCGGTCCAAACCACACTTCGGATCCTACATCAGTGATCTTCTTTCTGTCTTCAAGTGTCAGGCTTTCATGTTTAAACATTCATATCGATCTTTGCATTGGATGGATGATTAGTTAATTCTCCAATGCATCGCTGTATTACCAGTGTGTGATTTATTTGAAATAGTTCTACGACATGTAAACAATGTGAAATTAATTGATCAGATACACAAGGCGAAATCATTTATCGCTTAATTTACTTCTACTGATTGAGTGCACTATGATTGATTCAGTGACAAAATATAGTAACGTAGGTCAGAATAATTCATTTTTACCGAAAATGCGTTTCAACAACTCTGTAGGCAGGTAAACTGATAAGAGATTTATAATATTATAGGCAGGCACTAAGAATTGATTTTACGCAAGGAGAAATCAGTTCCCGTTATATGTTTTGTTTCTGAAGTTTGCACTAATTCTGTGGATAGATATGTCGTTGATATGTTGATATTCCAAATGTAATCATTATGTTCTAAGAAATGATATTACCCTAAACCTGTTATTACTTTTTCCGTTGATGAGTCACCTGAATGTAACAATGAAATGGTAAAACATCATGTTAGTTCAGATGCGTCACATATAAAAATGCTAGATGAAATCATAATTGTAGGAAAGTTGTAGGAAAAAGATGTTTTTAATTACCCAAATGAATTAATTGTTGACAGTTTCTCTCTAGCTACATCATTATCAATCGACAATGGTTAACATTATTGTGAATATGAGTGATGTATTTTAATGAACTTGATGCACAATAAGAGGTGTCAAATGTCGACTGAAATAGTCAACTTAACCATTATGTAATTTTTCGGATAAACAAGCATAAAAATCGATAAATACGTTTACACGAACTGACATAAACTCTTTCGCATGTGATTTACCTTCCGGTAATAATACATATGCACCAGATGGTTGCGGACTTTCTGTTTCAACTTCATATTACAAGAGTTCTATTTTCAAATTCATCTCAATACAACTTTTAACATGCCTCATTATAATTTGTGTGAAATTATCAACTTGATCATAGTGTAGTTTGAAATACATAGTTTTCTTATGAACAGAAGGGTTTTGTTTTGTCGGTGTCGATACTGATGGTGAGGACGTAGGACTGATTTTGAAATGAAATATGTATAACCCAAATGGTGATAAGTATTTTGCATTGAATAATACTTCATAATTTGCTCGATGTTGAGAAGACATTAGTTCAGGTATTTGAAGTGTTCTCTGATTAATGAAATTCAGTTCATATGGTAATGATTGATGTGATTTTGAACTGTTGCCTAGATCTTTTAAATTAATTCGAAATTTATTTATTTAACCTCCATCATCAGAACTATCCGAAAAGTATATGGGTAAACGAATCCATGTACTTCACTGTTCCAAGCCTAATGAATTATACAGTAGAATGAAAACAACATCATCAACGTTATTAGTGTTCAATGGTTGGTAGTTTTCGTTTGCATTACACAAACTAATGTTTACTAAATTACATGATGTCAAGCCTGAATGAGATTTCATTTGCAGGTTGGGTAATAGTTTCATGTATGAATTTCTAAATAAATTTTGAGATAAATTTTACCCAGTGTATAAACGTAAAATATAATCATTAGTTACATGTTGTTTAGCTGTACCAGTTACAGCATCAGGATGTTGTAACATACCAAGTACTTTAGCCAAAGCATCAATTTGTTCTTCGTTTTCATAGTGATTAGTTTTATTTGTCAAGTTGTTTGGAATACGGTTCGCAAATAAATGAATCTATTTTTGTGAAGATACAAAAAATATGAAATGTAATGAACTAAAGTATGTTCTGGTCAATTATCTCACACTCAACACTTGGCGAACAATCTCTTCTAAGTGCTTAATGCACTGTGAACACTACGTATGAAGCATGAATTATCATTGACAATCTGATCTACGAATTTCTGTGAAGTTCTTTACATATTCTCGAATCCTGATTCTAAGGAAAACAAAATGATATTATTACATTTTAATACGTAGTAGTTATTCACGTTTGTAGAATCTATTTTGAAGGTTTTGTTTTTGTAATATCCCTCCATGTATGTATATTTGCGATATAATATGACTGTTCATATTTAGGTAGTCTATTTGATTCCATTTTGAGATTTTATCATTGTATATTTTTATTATTTCTATTTTCATGTGTCCTTCTGAACTGTACATGTGTTGTTTAAATTTGATATTTTTTATGGCTACAGCCATTTTTGGATTGACACTATAGAAGTAACGGACTGGTAGCACTTATTTTTCCGGAAACGGAACGTATTGTGATATTTGGAAACTCGGAAATGTAATATTGTTTTTGGTAATTGTCTGTATTTCCCTTTTTATCAATAAATAGAAATGTTTTCTCCCAGAATTATCGTTTTCAGTCTTGCACTAGGTGAGAAACGTATGAACTCCTTTTCTTTGACTGCAGACACCGCGATTACTTTAGGTTCGTCAAACAATTTGACACACTTACAGAACCTAGGGTTATTGATGACAATCTGCGTGTAGTATAATAAATCCACTAATGTAAGGGAAAAGCTAGATATGCGATTGAGGGATAACTTATAAGGGAACCTCACGCAGGATATAGAAGGGCTAAGGCTATTCTAAAACAGCATTTCGGACAATTGCATGTAATCGCTCGCGAAACCTTGAAAGACTTGTTTAGATCTAGGAATTCTGATTATAATGATCCAGAGCAATTGTTGAATTTAGCAACTAAGGTGCACAACGTTTCTATGACTCTGGAACAGCTAAATAAAATTGCGAAATGGAATTCTTAGAGAAGATATAGAGGCTTTTACAACAACATGTGCAAGTCCAGTGGGTAGAGCTGGAAAATAAATGGAACGAAGAAGATAGAGAGCCTACATTAAATGAATTGACAGACTTGATTTTGTCTCGTGCAAGGATAGCTAGCAGCAGATTTGGAATATTAGCTAATCGCATGAAAATAAGACAAGATATGGAAGCGACTAGTCATCTGTGTGCAGTGTAGAATCTTTTTGAATGTTTTGTTTTTTGGAAAATTCCTCCATGTATATATATTTGTGTTATGAAATGACTGACTGTTTCTGTTGACATTTTGGTACTCTATTTGATTCCATTTTGAGACTTTATCATTGTATATTGTTATTATTTCTATATTTTGTACTTATATTGAATTTTTTATGTTTGCTTCTGAACTGTACACATGTTGTTTAAATTTGATCTTTATTAAGGCTACAGCCATATTTGGATTTGATACCGTGACGGTTAGATCTAGTATCACTTATTCTTTTGGAACTGGATACCAATCAGGGTAATTGGGACCTGGAGGTTGTATTTAAAGTCAGGTATTTGTTTGTATTTCCATTTCACCATAATATAGACCACTTTCTCCTAGAATTATTGTGTTCTGAAATTGGACTAGGGGAGGGAGCGTTCGACCTACACCTACTGGAAACAAATTAAACTGCTACGGTAGAAAATTCATCTACATGCAGGACATGGGAATTATGCGAATGTGTTTGCACCTACCTCACGCCTGGAACTTAATAGAGTATTAGCAAGGTATATCCTCTTGAAGATCGAGCATGTAACCTTAATGAATAAAGATCCGTTGACGTGTTACCTAGTGAGAAGTGGCTTTTTTCAGCATGGCAAAGAAGTAAAAAGGCAGAAAGAATAGGCATCAAGACGGATGTGAGGTATGTGACGTTGGAAGCTTGTTAACTGCTCTAAGTGCAAGGAACGATAATTTGGATTCGAGGAAACGGAGGTTAATAGGTGTTGTGAATATGAATTGGGATCATCAAAATACGGATCAGTCGACAAATCGAGAAATCATTGAGAAAATAATTCTCAGTGGTTGTATCAGATCCTGATTTTCGAGTGTTAGAAACTTATGGATCGGAATGTGTTGTAAAAATCGGCTTTATCTTTTACGAATTTATATATCCATTATACATGTGGATAATACTTGCCGGAATATGTACAACAGTTATTGAATATAATAAGCAGTAAAATAACTCACTACGTACCGTGAGTGCCATCAAACTATCAATGCTATATACAATTAGGTATTCAGTTTAACATAGGTCGAATATACATTCAGCACTTCAATTGTCATCTTCACCTGTCTAATATCTATCTCACTGTTTTCTACGACTACAAAACAACTCTGATGGATATTACTGGTACTGTATATTAAAGTGAAGATAATAACGGGAATAGACTCAAAAGCACTTTTTCGAAAGTTGTATAGTCCTCAGCATTCAAATTTTGATTGGAAATAATCATTTACTAAAACCGTTGAACTAACTCATTACATCCATTAAGATCACTGATAACTCATTTGACTTAGATAAAGAATTATATACATCACTTTAAATAATAATAATAATAATAATAAATAATCACTGATAAGTTCGTCACTTAGTATGCTTGAGGTTATAACGAGTTTACCATACCCGATGAATGCGAACGAAAATTTTCCCGCGTCCAGGTAGGCTACCTTGAATACCCAAAGTCGAAATAAAAAGCTTTGTCAGCGTAGAAAGTATATTCTACAAACACCCAGCAATCACAGTACCACCAAGCATACAACTCTCGTTTATTTTTACAACATAGAAACGTCCTTGAGACAGTTAATAAAATAGCACACTAAAATACACAGCAGCCAATCAGAGCCATGGATTTTCCTGATGGGAATTGAAATCTCAAGATCAACTGATCAGCTCATGCTGGCGAACGTCAAAAGCAAATTAAGGCATTAACAAGCGAATTTCGTGGAACTAACATCCGCAACAATCATGAAGATCGTATTCGTTGTAGATACCGCGTGTAATTGTTCGATATGTATCATGATAAGCCCCGATATCAGTGCAGTGACCCTGAAATATAAAAAACGCAAGACAAAATAGACGGTCGTGTACCTAGAGCACAGAACGAGGCTCCACCAATTTTTTCAAACGTTTTGACTACAAAATGTTCATAATCAAGATGACCAACTGTTTCAAATGTGTTTCTTCAAAAAATGTGGAAAATGACTTTCATCCAATATCGTAAAATGTAACGAAAAAACGCTGCATATGATTGAATTGTTACTGGAGTGATTGTAATTTGCCACTGACGTTTTACCAGAATCCCTTGTTATTATTGTTGAAATATATGGACTTGATAAAACCATTATTTCCATATTTATTTGGATTTGGCAATAATGTAGATAAAATCAATGATTTGTAAATACACAGAGTTCACCTGCATATAAATGCGTTTCTCTACATGTATTTATTATACGTTTGACCTGTGAGTGAAACAACAGTTTTAAATTTTACTATTACGTCTCACGCAGTTAAAGGAATAATGAACTTCGTCGAAACATCGGAATAGAGCTTGAATAATATCACGTTCAGAAAATTTTCAATTTGCCATCGAAGAATCTGAGTGATCCGCAACCTTGATTCAATACATTTACCGAAATTATAAAATAAGAACGCGAAATTTGTCTGTAAGTACCGACACTCCTTAAATAACTGTCATTTCAAACTTTTTAAGGTCAAGTCATTCAAATAAGATTGAAAGTAATCAGCAATCCACTCATTTAAACAAGCCTAAATGCTAAGTGAGAGAATCTCTGCTTTAGATAGAACAGCATCAAAACCCTGAAAATTGTTATCTACCTATTGTTCCGTTTACCGAAAAATGATGTGACTTGTCTTAGATGCACCTTTTATGAGAATAATAAGTTTAACCTCAAGCAAATTTATAAACAAGGGTTTGTTATTGAAGAAAAAAATGTACCTATAATTTTCCAATCGGTGGACTAACATTAGTAGGGTGGATCAAATCATAATACCTAATAACTACAACTTTTTTACTTATATCATATTTTCACTGTATCATCTGCAAAGATTTTATTTCTTCTTAATAATGACAAAAAATAAAAGACATTAAAACAGGTTTCCATGAACAGTATATACAAGATGATATTCGGTATTACCATCAAGGAATAATTGCATCGAAGTAAGATATATGGAAGGTGACGTCTGTTCAGTTGATCTTTTTCAGAAAAAAGCATTTACCGAACGATTGTCTTTGAAATTTTATACGTCTGAATGCACATCTCTGAAGAATAGAGAAAAATTCTTTCAATTTATTGTTTAAGAAATCATGATATATGCTTCTAATTTAAGTCAGTTGATTGCATTGTTCGACCGAAATTAAAAGTTAATTGCTATCTCCATCATCAATACTTATGTTAGATCAGTGTTTTTACTCATCTGAATGCATATTAGAAAGTTGAAGTATTTGCCCAGTATTCCACTTCACAATGGATCACGATGTTCAATATCAGTTGATCTCATTATAACTTAATAAGTTGCTTTAAGATATGATGACAGTTCACTTGAAACCACTCAAATGCATTTGAATTACATTAGAAGCATTCCAATGGTGACAAAGATGGAGTTCAACTGAACTAAAATCTGTTTCCTCTTACTGAAAAGTGGAGGGTAATTTACCAAATTGTTCATCAATCAATCAGAGGATGATGATCAAGAATCTAACTGAATGTTTATTATTTTTTTCCTATTCAACTATAAATTAACTGAAGTCATTTTAACTAACGTGAGATTTTTTCCACACCATTCTGTTGTGTTCTTAATCGATTATTTTAACACTAATTACAAATAGTTTGATGAATAGCAACTGTAAATCAGTGTGTGGTTGTAATCAGACGGTCAGTGATTTTCTTCTGTATATGCCTGCGTTTCATTGTAACTTTTTCTCTGCCTGGCCTCTTTATTGTATGACGGCATCCGTTCATGTTATCTCTTGACTAAATTCGAAGTTAAAAATCCGAAAATAGACATCATTTGATGGTGAATTATCATAATATATCTCTTTTGGATTATTATGTCATGATACTCATAGTTATTCATTGCGAAGCATGCAATTCCAGTTAATAAAATGCGAGACTGTATTTCACTACATTTCAAATGAATGGAACGATGTCACAGTGGTTTCACTGCAACTTCTATAATTTTTTTAGTTTACGAAATCGTCAGCCAAAGCGTTATTAGGCAAGTTGTATATAACGTTAGTGCATATGACAATGTGAGAAAGTTTGGTACACAAGTTCATTGTTGTGAAGATGTCTCTTCTATGAACTCTTTGATTTTGCCTATTCACTTCTAACTTTGCTATGGTTGATATATTACTTATTATGAGCAGTTACCACAAATATCAGTTAAATTACATACTGTAAATAACTCGCAATTCTTTTCGAGTAGACAAATGGTGAACATGACCACTATGATACATAGTACTGATAAAATTATCATGGTAGATCAACTAGCCTTCCTGGTTCTGAGTCACCTGTTTGAGTTTCTTCACCGTTCATTCATGCGTGTCTGTATTTATTTTCTCAGAATGGTGCGCTATTTGCTACAATGCTTTTCCTATGCTCAGCAGAGTTTAAAGTGACCACTTATCTCGTGACCTAGACGAATGATCTCTTTATTGTTAAAACTATTGTTACATTCGTCTCGAAGTATGCTAGGAACTAACACTAGCTCACGTTATTTGAATTAAAGAAAGAAAACAATGGACCAACGTCCAGGTAGGCTACTATGATCCCTTGACTCAAGCGTATTAGCAAAAAGTCTTCATTCAGTGTAGGTAGTGCATTCCGCAAAAATCCAACTAGCACTCAATGAACCAAATCACACAAATCATGATTTACACCAAAGGGAAGTACATAGGATAATCACAAAATAGTAAACTAAATTAACACAGTAGTCACTCAGAGTCAAGCATTCCCTTGGTTAAAAATGTGATCTCGAAGTCACCTCATGAGTAAAATCTAAAATAAATAGTTCCAACTAATCACCCCATATCTCTTCTAAATTTACTTTAGTCGCTGGAGTCAAGTTGAGTATTTTCCGTAGTAGGTTTTGGCTAGTATCTGCAGAGTAACAGATGTTGAAAATTGTGAAAAGACTGCTGCTTATTACCACGTGTTTTTACGATGTTGACTTTTGAAGAATGATAAGTTTACACCCATACATGATAAAACTATCGACGTTTGTATATAAAATTCAGACTTTGTATTTGTCAGAAGTTGCACTGAGTTCGACATTTTTTTCAATAATAAAATGATCACCCTGCTTTGCTAACCCGTGCCTTCAATTTTGCGTCAGATTCACAATGTAGATCCATGATGCTGCCCACAGGCTCAAAGTTTTGTTCATTCTGCAGACGTTTTTCCCTTATTGTTATTTGTTTTCGATGCCTCGTGGTGTTTGGATAGTCGCTGCTATTTCCTTGTGCTTGTTGAGATCTAAGGCTGCAGTAGTTGAGGCCAAACAGTAGATAGTACAATAAAGGTGAGTACCAAGTATTGTGACTTAAAATATTAACTTTATTGAACGATGATATGTGAAAAACGAATTATTAGTTTGGATTTCCAAAAATCCGCCATCCTTATTCTTTGAACACATTATTATCGACGAAACGATTCCGTGGAAATTAACCAAGTGTTCATGAGTTATAATCGTAATCAATATCACCTACTGACAGTCACAATTTAGTGCGAAACAAGATGGAAATATTTTTGTCTCGTTTTACTACAATGATTCATTCACTTTCCGTTTAAGTATGATTCTTTTATATTGTAATTTCATTCTGACTTCACTTAAATGAAACTGTTAATTTCTTAAAAAAATTGACGTTCGTTATATGGCCTAATCAGTGGTTAACAAAAAATGTTTTATTATTATTGTTCTTTCAATACAAAAAGTTGATCTCTGTTTTAACCGAAACCTGTTCACAACTAATCACTCCTAACCGAATAAGACATCGATTGAGAAATTACCAAGGAAATTTGAGCTGCTGTCGAATTTCAGAGAATTATTAGTTTTGTGTGGTAAACGTTCCCTGGATATCAATCAATTACCCTTCTGTGATGATTTGGCTCATTTTGACACTTTTTAATGGTTGATATTTCTACTACATATCGATATTTGCATTCTAATACAATACATGTCAGTTAAATAAGTGTAATCTAGTATAATCATTGTGCGGCACTAAATGTGCCGTCGCAAGTGATCATGAAGAGAAGAAACAATTTCTAGCAGTACATCAAGCGGTCAAGACCGCACACCGGGTGATTGTTTTGAAAATGTTGAGTTACTCTGAGTGTAACATATGGAGTGTTTTTTACACAATACATACCGTCGAAACTAATTCCCATACCCACAGAATTCCTCCATCATCAGTTTCTTTAACTTGAGCATCTCATTGATCGAAATCGGATTAGTCGCTGTTGAAACATTTTCACTTATATTTCATGATTTTAAAAGACACAGCAATCTTCCAAGTACAATATTGACAGTTCCCATGTGCATATTGTTTACTAGCTTCATGAGTACATTTTCGGATTCCCGCTGAAACATCATCATCTCTCCTGTACTTGTTAAACCTAAGGCTGTTGCTCTACAAACAATATTAACTGATTTTCATGCTGCATTGTAAAATGATTGAAGTTAAGTAAAAACACCAATATGGCTATGTCTTAGCCGCACGTGTTTGGCAACAATATTTGATACATTAATGTTCCACTGTTTGAGTATCCATGCCCCGAGACCAACCTCCTCTTAACTGACCACAAACCGCTGCTAGCCATATTTGGGTCAAAGAAAGGGATCCCAGTCTATACGGCGAACAGATTACAACGATGGGGAACCACATTATTGGGCTACGACTTCAAAATTAAGTACCAACCTACTACTTCTTTCGGACAAGCTGACGCTTTGTCTAGACTCATTGGTTCTCAAGCGAATCAGGAAAAAGATATCTTGCTGGCTGCGATTGAGTCAGAAGTACATCGAGTGTTGAAGCAGATGGTCTACCAGTTACATTCAAAGCTATTAAAGAGGCTACAATAAATGACAAAATACTACAAGAAGTCACAGGTTATATCCTCTCAAAGTGGCCGAATCGTCGTCTACAAGGAGAACTGCAACAATATTCCCACCGGCGCGATTCACTCACCATTATCGACTCATGCATTATGTTTGGTGACCGAATTATCATTCCGAAATTATTGCGACATAAAACCCTCAAGCAATCTCAGAGTGGTCACCCTGGAATAAACAAGATGAAATCGTTGGCGCGCAGCTACGCCTACTGGCCCTCGATGGATAACGATATAGAAACCAAATGCCGAAACTGCCTTTCATGCATACAAGCCGCAAAAAACCCTTCGAAATGCGACCATCAACAATGGCAGAAACCTACTGGACGTTGGGAAAGAATTCATGCAGATTTCGCTGGCTCAATCCAAGGTTAAATGTTTCTCATGATTGTAGATGCGTATACAAAATGGCCAGAACTATACAGCATGCCGAATTGTACAGCCTCAGAAACTATTCAGAAGCTGTCCACCTTATTTAGTTGTTTCGGAGTGCCAGAAACCTTGGTAACTGATAATGGATCACAATTCGTTGCCGACTCATTCACGCGATTCTGCAGTTCAAACGGCATAACGCATCTACGGTCCCCACCTTACCACCCCCAATCGAATGGACAGGCTGAACGCTTCGTGGACACTTTCAAAAGAGCTTTACTGAAAGGGGGAGATGAGGGACCAACTAACCAAGTAATCACGAGGTTTTTAACGGCTTACAGAAGCACTCCGAACCCTATGGTCCCAGAGGGGAAGTCTCCAGCCGAAGCGATGTTTGGAAGACGTATTCGGACTATTTTTAACGCGATGTTGCCCCCTAAAAGAGCGAATAGATATAGGCCAAATCAAAATATTCGCAGCTTCAACGTAGGCGATAAAGTGTTCCTAAAAACATATCGTGGTGAAAATCAATGGGAACCAGGAACAGTCGTCCAAAGACTAGGAAGAGTTTTGTATCGAATCATAGGAGCTTTCGGAAGCTGTGTTAGACACACGAACCAACTGCGAAGGGATCAAAGAATGGCACGCTCGGGTGATAATCGCGTGAATCTACCCCTGGAGTTGATCACAGAACCGACAACTACACATTTGTCCCAGAATGCCGAAGAAAAGGGAAGGTTGGAGACATTAACTCGAGAAACTATAACCAGAATGGAACGCCGCCGCAAACCAGTCGTAAGACTACAAGTGGACCCAAGAAAAAAATCTTATTCTGGGGAGGTGTTGGGATAGCCAATCGAGAAGAAAGCCATGCACATTGTGGATTGATGAACTTATCGATTAAATGCTTAAATATTTCAAGGGCAGTCAATCGATGAACTATTGGAGTTAATATTCAAATGTTTAAACGACAATATCGATTATATGTATAATTGTATAAATACGCATGTTTGATTGTATATTTTTGATTCTGTTAATAAGTGTTCTCCAGCGTCTTCCGTCTTTTTATTTTTGACGGTGGGAGTCTAACGTTTCGAGGGTCATTAATACAGTGGTTTGGCGTTACATCAAGCAGAAAACATAAAACAATGTTCCACTAATTGAGTATCCATGCCCCGAGACCAATGAATTCAATTCAGAATTCAGATGTTCTTCTTTGTAAGAGTGGTGATCATTCTCATCTGACTATGAGACCGAGACTCTACAGAACGCACACGAGCATCAACTATTCTTGAACCAGGTAATAAAATGGGTCTGAATCATCAGCTGAACGAGTTTGAAACTGAACTATACGGTTTGAAGATAATGATGAAGGTTTCGTGCAATCACAAGAATCAAAATCATTTGAAGTGATTTAAAATGATACAGTGAACTCAGTGGGTGATAATTAGTAAATTTAAAAGATGTTAGACATGGCTTTAAATTTAGATGCTCTTTCGAGTCACGCAAACTTTGATGGTACTGTCTCCAATATTTTGACATCCAGTCGAGGTCAAATAATTGACGGAATTGTTTCGAACTGGGAAAACTTGAAAACTGAAAGAAATATCACCGAATTTTGTTTTGTCGTAGATACACAGTCACCACGTGTTTAAATATTTGATAGTTTCGTATGAATAAAATCATTAAAATCATCATGTGGTTGCAAATGGTCGTGCTGTGAATCATCCAGTTTTGTAGAGTGATGGATAGGTTAGCTGTGGTTTAGGAACTAGCAGGTATCATAACAGTGAGCAGGTGATGAATGATATTTTTTTCCCATACTATAGGATAATTTTAAGGAAGATCGGAGTAAAATTCAGACATAAATCTGACTACGTACAGTGTATGTCATATAATATTGATGAAATAACACTGATAAACATATCAGAATACATTTATATTCGTTGAGATACTTAATTAACGAAGAAGGATCAGTCGTCATCGATAATGGTTCAAATGTGCATCTGTGCTATTTTTTTTAAAAATGAAAGAAATAACTTACTTGGAGTTGTGAAATAATCAACAGTATCATTGCCTCAAACGTAGATACCAAAACCATATAGAATGGAGCGTATTCTTCGGATTCGCCGTATTTAAACAAATAATAAATGGTTAGTGAATGCGCCTGTATTGTCAAGTTGATATTGTTAAGTCTAACAATTAAAATTTGAACACTTCATATTTATGTGATATAAGTAAATATATTTGGCGATGAAGTTTGTAATGTCTGCTAATTTTACAACATAAAAACAAAGCAAATGACAATAGAGTTATTTGTTTGGTCACGTGATCAAATGTTATCAGTTTCATCATCACCTAGTTTCTAGACTAAAGAAACAAACAAAATATCGAATCTTAACATGCAATACTTATTATTCAAAACTTATTATTATGATATTTGAACTAATGACTTGTACACTTCCAAATTCTCATAAATGGATATGCAGAATGCATTGTTTAAACGGTGTGATGGCTTCAGATTTGTAGTTTATGTCACATTAAATCTAGTTCAGATCATGTGGGATGTAAGAAATTTCATAAAACATTCCATGGACGTCTGTTTCTTATATCATGATGATATATAAATTTATAAAAGTATTTCAAAGTATTGTGAAATTTTCACCATAGTTACTTTTTGAAATACTATCATTGTTTGTGAAAGACGACTATTTGTTTTTCAAGCAATCGATTTATCGACCGCTTCTTCTAGAATAATTACATGAGTTGCAACGCAAGTCGGGTTCAAATTAGTCAGTTAGTTAGTCGTTTACGTGTATGTTAGCTTATCGTCAAATATTAGTCTATTAGTTGGCGATCAAGAAACATCTGAATCTTTCTTAAGAATACTACCGTGGGTCACTGATTCCAAATATTTGATAATAACTCCGTATCACTTAGGTTACATTCTCAGGCTATTCGTAGTGTCGAAGAAGACTTTATGTAGTTTTCCTGTTCAGGCAACTACATGCTTTTTCTTATTCGATTCAAGTGAAGAAGCGTTAGTTCTACGAAACTGAGTCTCAAATAATGATCCAAATATTTGTTTATATTTCGTCATCATACAATCAATTTTAGCGGAATCCAGTCTGCCTTTCTACACATTGAATATCTGCCAATTTTTTTTGCTGTCACAGTGCTCTGTTCAAGACATTACCTGGTAATGATACTACAATGATGTGCTTGTATTTCTGCTCTTTGCTGCGAAATTCATCTTTGTAGTTTTGATACATGGACAGAACATGTTTTGATTTGGACTTTTCAAGTAACGATACAACCGACATAGACAGTGCGACGTTTTGTAACGTTACGTTTAGCGGACTTATGTTTTCTGGTGAACGAAATAACAGAGCAAAGCATCCGTTAAATTGCCTACCCGTTTTCCTTACACTTAAGAAAGTGAATCCCTATGTTGATGGAACAGTTTAAACAATATTGTAATTATAGTGTTAAGTGAAGACAAAACGTTGATTTCTTTTCAAAACATACCCACCGAGCCACGAATTGTTTTTTTATCCCGGCTATATTCGATGTGATTACTTCATCACTGAACTCTGTGTAAAACACTGAAATCTGTTATTGAGTTAGAGATATAATGAACTGGAATAACCTTCAAACCATGGAAGATTTTCATTTTATTGAGCCTAAAGCGCAATGAAAAGTTGTTTGTCTTTTTTGGTCATACAACGTGCTGAGAAAGTTAGCGACTTCTTCCTTTTTACCGGATACACTTTCGAAATATATAATATCGGAAAATGTGCACGTGACTTTATTCACCGTTTCAGAATGATGCAATGTTAGTAAAATTGTCTCAACGATGTTACCTGTTTGATTTTTGACGTTCACCGACGACGTATCTTCTAACACGTCGAAAAGTATATCCAGTTGCTTTACGTTTTTACAGAGTTCTGAAATGTTTCGATTCATAATTGCAACTAAACATTTTCATGTTTATTCCTTTATCTTGTGAGCAGGATCGTTTCACCAACGACAACATACTTTGTTCCCAGCTTTTAATCGCACTCTTGTTTATTTGCAGTCAATTATCTGATTCAGCTGTCATTGACAATTTGATGTCTAATAATATCTCAAAATCAATAATTCAGAATTCGAAATTGATGTTGAATTCCTTCGTTGTACATAACTTGCTATAATGAGTGGCATTCACTCATGAACTCACATGTGTTTCATGCATTTTCTGCTGTATGCCTGTATGCCTAATTTCTGAATTTTGATTTGATTCCGCTATTGTTAAGATCGATTTTAAAATATCGGAGACAAAAAGCTGCTTACCACAGAATATATCTGTGACATACTCATCATCGAACCTAACGTGATCTTGTACACTGAATAAGATATTGTGAGTCTGTTCTTTATCAAAATGTGTAACTTAAATGAAGATCATATCTCTTTACAACCCTTTTCGTGCAGAATTTGGAAGATTATTCACATGTGATGTAGAAACACACCAGATATCCTGCAGGCGAGGATTCTTACACCGCCAAACTATGAACTATTTCCAAAATGGTCTAACGATAGCACAGCGTATCCGCCTGCTTGATTTCATGTTGAATTGAAAGTACTTATCACCGAGCTGACGACGTACGTTACACTGTGTACGTTTCGGAACTTAATGACACCTTATTTGTGTTGATCCGACCGAATATGGAACTACAGCAAGTCTTTGCGACGTGTGTTAAAAGTAATATTACAGTTCAATGCAGGTGTAATCTACAGACATCGCTGTTCAAAATGATGCCGCGTGAAATCCTGACTTTCAGATCAAGGAGTCTGTTTTCTTTAACGAAAAAAACCGACATCGTGAAATCCAAATTAGAAATCCAATGTAATGAAAAAGTGCATTTCAATGTTCTGCGAAACCTGAACCAATTAAACACTTCAAAAATGACAATCGTTTTGAAACACATCGGCAACGTTGAAACCATCAACCCTTTCGAGTGTACACAGCTGATTGTTTACCTCATTCATTTGATGACGACTGTTTGCTATCTGGCTGATAATGACACAGAGGTCGGCGTTCTTCCAATGAAGAAAATTCTATTTGAACGCTTTTCAAATTTTATAATAATGACAGAACATTGTCAACCGATCACTGCTCTAAGTGACATGTTTGGTTACTCTTACATCTGGTTTACAAGATTGATCCCTCCAGGTTTTCATGCGATTGAGCATTTCATCCATATTTATTGCTAGATATTTGCAAAAACACAACACATCGTTCATCGATGCAAGAAATTTAGGTCACGTTTTTTACTGTGAAGTTACAGACAATTATATTATTGCAGAATAATCAACGATCTTGGTAACAAGACGTTATTCTTATCAGTGTCTACTACCTATCACGTCCTTCTGATCAACAGTTAGTACCGCAACATATACTGAATACCATTCATACATGAGTTTTTGACTCAATGTTTGAAATACTGTGTACATTCGTTTATAACATTCGCAGGATATCGTTTTAGATAAATCAGAAGAATTTGTTATGTCTGAAAGTACCGAAATGAACAATTTCCATTTAATAATATTATGTTTTGCGCTACTGTACAAATAATTGTACTAATTGGTTTCTTCAGTTTACGTAATGGTGTGAACAAACCTATCAAATTTAGAACACAAGAACACGTCAACATTTCATTACTAGCATTCTTCATGCAAAGCGATTGACATTTTCAGAGATGATCACTTGGTTTGTCTGAAATATGCAATGACTATTTGCATTGCCATATGACTGATCATTTTCTTTTCTGTGATCGTTGAAGCGTGAACATAACTACGCCATATTACTTAGAAAGTCAATGAAAATATAATTCGGGTTTTGAGCTGGAGGTCTATCTTGATTCACAAGACCATTGAATTAAATAAATAATGATCTAATTATAACATTCATTGTGTATTTCTATGACATTTTACTAGTGTACATATCTCTAGTAGAAAAGACAATACTGAGGTGTATTATCTTTGTATCCTGTAGAGTCTTTCGCAAAACAGATCATCAACCTGTAATACACAAGTCAGACACTATACTAGTCATAAAAAATTATTGGCTAACAATGAACAATTCATTTACATAAATGTTTTATGAACAACAAAGTATTAGTAATGATCGATAAAAAATCCAACAAGTAGACGTATTTTTGGTACAACAAAGGAATAAGAAGTGAAATAATAAACAGTATCATATATTCTGATGAGGAAATCATAGTCCTATAAAATAGGAAGCAAGATTTTGAATTCTTGTATTTAATCAAATGAAATATGATCAGTGTATGCTCCTGTAATTGATCGAAAAAATTAGTAATGTTTATTCGAACAATTAGAAATTAAACACATCACATTCATTCCAACTTTTCCAAAACAGTTTGCATTGTCTAGTTACTTAACATCATTGGAACAGAGAAAATGTCGGTTAAAAGATTAGTTTGATTGCTCGAACTATGGAATATTCTGAGACAATTTTAAAATTATATTAGTCTCCTTAGCAACTAATTTCCTGTTTGAATAACTGCAGGGAAGTTTAACTCCTCACTATTTAAAAACCTCATTTCAATCCTCCAATTTATGCTTTCAGAACTGCCGACATTTAAGCGTCCCATCACTGATGAATAAGTCTAGTGAATAAATTAAGTAAAAACTTTTAGGTCAGTATGACTTTTAACAATACTGACACCGATGCAGCTAATGCTGCATTTATTGTAACAGCAAAAATTATCAATAAACTTAAAACCTCTTTTGTCATACTCGCTACTACAGAAGAAATTCCACTTTGATCCTGAGACATCAAAACTCTTCGAAAGGAAGACTGTCTAATTTCGAGACCCAATGGTTTGAAATATTGCTTTGGATTAGCATAGTTTTATAGGGTTGGATTTCTACGTAGTAGTGTTTTGAAACCCAACGTTGTTAAACATTCAGCAGGAAACAATATTTTTTCCCCATAGAATTCTTTCGTCACCAATCTTTTTTCCTTGGACATCACATTCATGCAACGAATTTTGAGTCACCTTTGATAGAATTTCACTGATCTGTCATAATTTCAATGAAGCACAACAATCTTCACAGTACAATACTGGTAGATGTCATGTGCACAGGGGTAACTAGCTTCATGAGTTTATTTCTGAAATTATTCTCATCTCTGCTGTACTAAGTGTTTAATCTGAGGCTGTTGCTCGCCGACATATGAAATGACGATAATGCGAAATTGTATAATAATTGATGTTGAATAATAGCACTAGTGTTTGCTAGCCCTAAGTTCTACGGATTGGGCGTTTACAAGGGATCCAACTTTGAATTCAGATTGTCTTCAATGTGTTCGTGATGATCATACTCATCTGACAATGAGACTGAGGAAAAATAGCACGAACGAGAGCTTCTAATATCCAGTAATCAGTAAAAATAGATGTATCTAAATAAATAGTAAACTGGACTCTATGATTCTGTCATAGTATTGAATGTTTTCTACAATCACAGAAATCGAAATCATCACATATAAATGAATGTGAAACAGTGACGTATTCGAGTATGACTTCTTGAACTGAAATAGATGTTGCAGATGAGCAGCAATTGAGATGTCTTCCGCTGTTTTTTCGAACATTTTCGGCATCAAGTCAAGGTTATATAACTGATTTAGTTGTTTTCCAAATGAAAACACATGAATTAGATTGATCACTATGTGACATGCTTTTGAAATCTCTGATATCATTGGTTTTTGCATAGTGTCGTGTAGTAAATTATTTAGTTATAGTGACTGTCGTGTAGGTCTGATCCAGTTTAAGTCAAGTGTTTATCAAACTCGAGATCACTAGAATGACAAGAGAAGCAGATGGTCCACAGTATACAGTTACGATGTAGGTGCTGTTGTGATTGTCTTATTAGGTGAATTAACAATTCAGAACTACCAGATAACATGACAGAGATTAGGTGATAATCGATATATTAACCATCCTTTAAAAATTTTTTTATTGGGAATCAGAGGGAAATCGAAAACAATACTGTATATGTTTCATAATATTTATAGAATATACTGGTACACAGAATCGAACCAATTCAAATATAATGAAATAATTTAGGAACAACGAAGAATCATTCGTCATCGCTATAGGGTACACTGTGTAGCTGTACCATTTGTACAACAGTAGGCGAAAAAGTTGACATGAATTTGTGAAACGCTCAAAAGTATCACAAACTGGAAGTCATATATAATGAAGAGTAATCTTTTGATTCAAAGTTCTTCATCAAGTAATAGTTAAATTACCTGAAATTAGGAAATTGATATTCGTCAGTCTAACAGTAAGTAATTGAGCACGTCATATTTATGCGGTTAAACAACAGATAGTTACAGATGAAATGTATAATGTCTAGTAATTCCACATCATTTGAACAAACCAAATAACAATTGATTTATTTGTTTGATCAGTTATTCAAGGGATTAGTCTAAGGCAATGAGATAAGTCAGTTCAGTTGCTTGATGAAAGAAACAAACGAATATCAAATTTTCACTATTCAATACCTACTATTTAAGCCTTCATATTTTGATATGGAAACTGACGACGCTTCCACTTTCAATCTGTCGTTCTTATTTCTGGAGAATGCATTGTATAAACTGTGCAAAAGCTTCAATGTTGTAGTTTCTGTGTGAAGTACAATATTTAAAAATGTATATTTTACAGAGACAGGTAAATATGTGGAAATTCAATCGACCATGTGTAACCTACAATATACAGTGTGATGTACCAACAAATCAACGATAGAACTGCCAATGCAATTTAGGACAAAGATACTAAAACATTCATTTCAAGTCATTTTGGAAATATTTGATTCATTCTAATTAAACATCATTCATCCTCAAATACAGAGTACTGTGAATAAGACAATAATGTAGTGTGTCCAGCAGGTTTCCGGGTAATGTAACGTTTACAGTGTGGACAATATCCAGCCCAAACTTTCGTAAATTAGAGTTAGTATTACAACAAAATAGCTGAATTTTCCAATATACATATTCTTAAACCATCAATCGATCAATGTTAGACCACAGTTAGAAACCTGGAAGCAGTGGACGGTTGATACGTTTGGGCACGGAACTCATCAGTAGAGCACATCCGCGATTCATAAATACTGCAGTATTCGAACTCAGGATCTTGTGCGCCAATGCCTGACCTCTGTAACACTGAGCCGGTATCCCACAGTGTTATTATCTGTCCTGATTGTTTCTTAGTAATTTACCAAATGACTACTCAACATGATGTGTATACATAAAATGATGACAGTCCTTCGTGACGTTCCTTTTTCAAAGTCATTTGTGTATATGTATCACAACAAAATTAACAGAAACTCCGATCATTGTTCAATCAAAAAGCATCTGCTTTCCCGCGAAATTTTTCGGTAAATAATATGTATATATTGTAATCTAAACAGAAAGAGCAAAAGTGTTTACGTATCGCTCTGATACTCTATGTTAAACATAGATTAGGTTAATTGAATTTGTTCTGATTTACATACATAGCATATAAATGAAGCATAAAGTAGGTTAACTATGAGGTAACAATATTAAGTAACAAGAACGGTAAGTAAACTGTATCCAGTGAACTGTAAGACATTTAACTTTTTGTTAAAGAAATACAACTAGCAATGTTTTTTTAAAATTTTGAAGTTGTTACTTCAGAATAGCTTACTTTACAGCGAAGAATTGTGATTGATACAAAGAAAGCGATTCCAGCTGTCACCAATACACAGCAAACTGAAAATAACAGTATTCTTCATAGTCGTGCAATAAATTTTAACTGAACACCCAGAAAGATAGCGATGATCGTTATTATGAATGGCACACTAGAAGCTATGATGGGATCGCTCCATCTACCAGCTGGGCTAAGTAATCCAACAACGATAGTCATGATGATCAACTGAGAAGTAAACAATGTATTAGTTTATTAAAAACAATCTTTTTTTGTTGGCAACATTGAGAGGAATAACTGAAGAGTGACTGATCATGTGTTGTTCTCAGTTATAACGACAGAAGGTTAGTATTTTATTTGTCTGAATGTTCGTCAAGGGCTTTTTGTGATTCGTGATATATCATGCAAATGAGTTTGCGAATCCATTCAATATGTGATTATAAGATGAGTTTAATAATGCACAAAATATAACACATAAAATTTTAAAAAAAACCTAAACTGTTAACCAATTTTCATCTGAACGCAAAGTCTTCTTAAAGAAACAAATGATCACTTGCAAATCGTTGAATACAAAATTGAAGTTTGAATAAACTTGCAGGTGAATACGTAAATTAAACGGATTGAAACTGATTGATTCTGCAGCTGTTTTGCATTTAAATTATTGCATATATCATACAATTATTTATTCCAATAGACCTCACAGACCTTTTGAATCAGTTTTACATGCGTATCACGCACTAACAACACTTCAATTGTTATCTTCATTTGTCTACCACCCATTTCACAGTTATTCATTATTCCTTAGTAGTTTTGACTGATTTAATTTATCGGATACGCGTGAATACTGATGACGGTTTAATTAGATACAATGTTTTTTAAGTTGTTAAATCTTGGCAGTTATCTGTTTGTTCAAAATCATGTATCTAAATACTTTTATACTTTCTAAACCTCATGAAATTACAACCTCTATACCTGGGTGCAAATATAAAAAATGATAAACATCATGTTCAACCAACCGTTAAAATAACGTAGATGTTGTTCCTTGTAGACGTAGAGTGTAAATGTTTTATAGAAAATTATAATGACTGCCAATAATAGTTCTATGGATCTGAAATGTGAGAATGAAGTGTACACTGAAGTTACACTTCAGTGTAGTAATATAAATTTTTATTTCAATGAAATTTGCCAGGTGACATACTGGCAGCACACCTAAGAAGCACATGTTTCATGTGCGTAATAACGAAAAATGACTGGGACGTACAAAAGTGTGAACAGTCGTTGAATGGTTGTCCAGATGGTGAAGTTCCACTCATTTAACAAATGTGATCAATTAGGATCAAAGTGCTGTTTAATGAGATCCTTCAACGAAATTTCCTTGAAAAATAGTCAGCCGTATCTACAGTCACTAATAGTTGATCGACAACAGAGATGTTATTCAGTGGACTATAAACAAAATATGATCGTCAAGTTTATCGGATTTCATAACTTACAATAAAATGAGACCAGACAAACGTTTGGCATCAGTCCAAAATGATGGATGCATCCTGCCGAGTCCTTGATGAACTTTTGGTCAACGTCAACTACTTACGTGCACGAAGTTAGACCGCAGCAGTTTTTATTTTGATTTTGTTCTAACACGGCTTCGGATTTCAATGTCATCATCGCTGGAATAATTTGATTTGATAAATTCCATACTTCCACCGACAACTGAATAGGTTGCAGACAAGAAAAAACAATATCCAAGTACATTTATTATACAAAAATATGAACGCCTAATTCTACATGTAAAGTCGATATATAATTGCATGTATATATGAAAATATAAACACCTAACTCTACAGTAGTACTTTCAGACTTAAGTCTTTATCGGCAGTTATGTTTTCATTTTCATGTTTTGTAACACAGTAAAGTGTTTACCAGCTGTAAATAATAGAGTTTTGTGTATAAATATCAATTGAATACGGACTAGCACAATATTTAACTAACATTCCATCTCTCTATCTCATAAGTCGCTGAATCTTCCCACATTCAAAACGTCGATGCAGTTCAATGTGCTGATAAAATCAAGGTATTAAAACCCTGAATTATATTAGAAAAAATTAAAACTCAAGTTATAAAGTGATACTAAAAATTTGCAAACTCACATCGTTCATTTTTAGTGTGTGCTTAACACGATTTAATGCAAACTTCGATATATATATACTGATAACTGCACATCACATATTGATTGTTTGGTGCTTACAGCCTCTCTGAACTTTGGAAAAAATTGCAGTTACATTTGTTATCATAAAATAGCATATTCTGTAATTCAGTTACAGATACAGTGAACATGAACAACTAAAACGTGATGATACGTTGGAATGGCTGAATAAACTATCTTCTCAATCACTGAAGTTGATAAAATAAATAATAGAATAACGCGATCAGATAATATAATGTCAAAACATTTTTAATTTTCATAGATCTATTGGTATTTTGATTATTTTTTGCATTTAAATGATCTTAATGTCAGTTGCTATACACTTTAAATAAGAACTTATGAGTTTTTACGTGATTGTGTTTGAAGGTAGCGAAGAAAGAAACTTGAAAGTACGATTAATATCCATAGATAGATATCAATAATATTTGATTGTGGAATGACGCACTGTGATGTTTCTTAACACTGAGGCTTTGAGCTAGGGTTAATTTTGTTTCACCTTCCTCATTTGCAGTGGCGAAAACACTGGCCTTTTCAAGCGAAATGTCGGTAGACATTCCTGCATTTCCTTACGTTGTTGTTATTGTTTCAGATATAGTTTATGTCCCGATACACCAATTTCACTTCCGTTGACCGGGGAAATATTTGTCGAGAGGGATTGTCATCAGAGCATCGTTAGTAGATATTTTCAATTATTCAAAATAATTAAATCGAGGGTGATGAAGTGATCAGAATGAATTTATAATTTTTTCTCCGTTTTCTAAAGTCCATTCATGGATACAATAGAAGTACACTTCAAAAATGTTGAGAAAGGTTGTTAGTCTTTTATTTACGAATGGCTGTTTGACGAATGAGTACTAGTGAACAGTTTATCAAACGATTCTTTCTAATCAGCTTTTAAAATTGATAAAACGTGTCATGTGAGTACCGGTACTCATCTGCTTACACACTTAGATTTTGCACTATTTGTCTTTAAGTTTCATTTCACAAATACTATCGAAGTGGATTAATTTAATGAACAATACGCGATAAATTAATATGTTCATATGTTTTCTTACGAGTTGGTTTGATGACTGCATGCAAACTGCTATTAGCCACATCGTATTCATACACTCATAAGGGGCTTTTTGTGTGTCACCGGGTCATTTTTGATTATGTTTCTATGAATTTTCTCGTATCAGATCGTCATCAATTGTCTGCATTTGACATTTATCGTTTACTTCACGTAGAATATTTGTCTAAAAATTGACAGTTAGTAAACACCTGTATTTTTCTCATTATTTTTCTCACAGTATTTGACTTCACCGAATATTTCATTTTGAAAGTTGAATTGAGAAATGTGTGTAATGAGAGTAAAATGATGTGCTAGTAGTTCTTTCACATGACGAAATATCCTTCTACGCAATCTCAAAGCATTTACAGAACACAATATATTATATACTGTTCAACTAATGATCGTACTTACAAAGCTCAATACGTTTAGCAGTGTTCCGTTTATTGTATTTATTTATTGCGGCTGACAAGATAACTGAAAGATAAACCCTATTAAAAGCTTTCTGGTAAGTTGTATGTTGACTTCGTTAGTTGATAAAAAAATTCTCTAATTAAGGGCATTAACAGCAGAATTTCGTGCTGAATATAGAATTTACAAGTACTCCAGCAAAACAACTTGAAAAGCAAACACCTCAACTATCTTGTTACATACAGCTGATTTCATACATCGTTTGTGTGATGAGGCTTGTTCGCTACTTAGTTGATACCGTCGCAAAAGTTTAAGTTCTTCCGAATAACACAAATGATATTTACCGCGTTCCAGTTTTCATAATACGAATAGTTAATTGCACGATGCATTTTTGAATGTACAAAATACCTTTTAGAAATCAGTATATGACTCAATGTATCACATTATATGCACATATATTTGTAGCATTCCTAGTATACCATATTGGTAATACTGTATTGATTATATCTGTAAGATTTGTTATTTTTAAATGTACAGAATTAAACTATTCTTATGCTCTTGTGTGAAATATTTTTTTCAGTTAACAGAATGACGTGAACCAATTTATCATATTTTGATCGGATAAAGACACAGACAAATCGAAACAAGCATTCTTCACACCTATTTATTACCATTATTAGCAAATTTCATTTTGTTTGTCTGAGATATACAATGACTTATTGTATTGCTTTCTTTGTTGGGATGAGTCAAGTGTGAACACCCGTTCTATCTAATAATTCTAAAGTGAATAGAAATGTGATTACAGTGTACAGTTAGAATTCGATCTTGATTTATTAAACGATATAATAAAATATGATAAAAATTTAAAAAACCATTACAATCATCAAATATTTCTATGGCTGTTTTAGCAGTGTAAATATCTATAGTAGAAATGATTATTATTGATCATCGGTAATTAGTCTAACAACTAGCGCCGCCGTTACAAAAGTCGAACAAATGAATGACATGATGCTGTGAAACGATGCACAGCATAAACTTAACTAACGGACTTTTGTAACTTTATTTGATAATGTCACAACTACTGACATTTATGCTTTTTAGATCCAATGAATAATTCTGATGAATTTTTCATAGTTATATTTTCAGTCTGCAGTACAACATTGCACAATGCATAATGATAATAGACTTTGAAGCACACGGAAATTTATTTGTTCGTCAGAAACCTACAATGAACATTACAGAGCATGAAATATTTAATTTCAAACAACTGTGTGAATAAATGCTAAGAACACTTAGATCATTATTCGTCAGAAAATGTTTTGACCGCTATGATGTCAATAATATTAATTCTGTGTGATTTCAGAATGCAAACAATTCCCTATTTACACTGTGGACGATGGCTAAATCTTCTTTTCTTTCATGAGAGCTGGTAAATCTGATTAGGCAGTATTTTACTTGCTGTAGGCTGTATTGTTGGTCTGTTGACTTAAAACACGAAGGCACTTCCTGATGCAAATTTTGTTCTGAGTATTCATAGGTAGCAGGTAAATGAAGCATGAAAACATTTTGTTGGTTGTTTATATTTTATACTCTTCAGTTATGAGGTGACACCGAAAATAATATAAAAAACATGATAACCGTTTTATGTTTGAATAATGGATTTTTGATACAACAAATTACGAATATATTCAATAAACGTCTTGCATATACAGAAACAACCTTCCACGGTGTGGGCAGCCGGGACGTGACAACCGCCCTCACACCCGCGAGACCAAATTGGTCAAAATCAAATCCTTCCTACACCCCCTAGTACCTCTCTTATCACCACGAATAACTCTTCCCACATTCATTTATCATAGTGCACAGCTAATGCAGACGACACGAGTTCGCAAAACGTCGTTCCTGGTCTCCTTAAACCCCGCTCTAGACTACATGGTGGAGCTTTTAATGTACGGACATTGTGTCAAATAGGGCAACAGGCATCATGAGCTAGGATTTTAGAAACTCGTGCCATCGATGTATGCTGCGTCTCGGAAACGCGCATACAGGATCCTAGTAAAATTATTAATCTGATTTCACCTTGTCAATATAAGGAAGCAACTGGATTTACTCTTCGTGTATCCGGTAGCCCTGATGCTGCTTCCCGCGGTCTTGCTGTCGTAGTCATAGCATTGAGTCATAGAGCTGAACAATTTCTATTAGACTAGATCCCAGTAGATAGTCGATTGTGCGCTGTCCGACTAAACGGGACAGTAAGGACTCATAAGGATAGGGACACTCGCCGTTGCCTCTTCGTCATATCTGCCTATGCCTCCACTGACTGCAGTTGAGACGAGGTTAAAGATGAGTTTTACAGAAAGCTTTTGGACCTCCTCCTAAAAGCTAGGCGCTCTGATATTGTAATAATGGCTGGTGACTTCAATGCTCAAGTAGGTAGACTAAGTGAGCAGGAGAGACACCTAGGTGGATATTATGGTGTCGCGGCTCAGAGAACAGACAATGGCGACCGTCTGTTGCAAGTATGCTCAGATAACCGCCTATTCTTAGCAGACACTAACTTGAGGCAAAAGGAAAAGCATCTGTTGACCTGACAACCTCCAAAGTCGTCTCAACGTTGGACTGAACTAGATCACATCGCCATCAGCCACCGATGGAGGGGTTCGATAGAACACTGTCGCTCGTTCTGGGGCACATGTTTGGATTCAGATCATGCTGTAGTGTGAGCTCGTATTTGTTTGAAGCTTACTGGGCTTGGGACAGACACCGTAAGAAAGCCTCTTAGGGTTTTACTTAATGATAATAAGGCGAAACATATATTTCAGGAACAACTAGAAAGACAGTTAGGCGACGATTCTTGCGATTCCAATCCGCAGGTAGGTTGGAATGATATCAAAAAGGCTGTGGAAACAGCAGTGATATCTGCTAGTAAGGTTGACCATAAGGCTAGAATGAAACCGTGTAACTCAGTAGCATCCACCGATCTGATGGATGCCCGAAAACTCATCCCACCTGGCTCTGAACGTGATGAAGAACGACGTCAACTTAGACGCAGACTTATAAAAAGCCTACGTAATGATCGCGAACAGTGGTGGGTGGCGAAAGCAAAAGCGATGGAAAACGCAGCGGTGATCGGCAACAGTAGACAACTTTTTCGACTTATCAAGGAAACTGGTATTAGGAATCCTAGTGTAAGTGAGACTATCTCAGAAAATGACTGGACTATTATTTATTCTCAATCCAGGAGACTGGATCGATGGGTAGAACACTTCAGGGATCAGTTCAACTGGCCTCGAGCCCCATTTCGGCGACCCATGATCTCCAATTATCCTGAATGGCAAATCGACGTAAGTCCCCCTAGTCCTAATGAAATTGATAAAGCGTTGGAAAATCTGAAACGAGGGCGAGCTGCTGGTCCTGGTAGACTGAGATATTTAAGGATGGTGATCCAGTTTTAGCAACTAAGTTGACTGAGATCTTAGGAAGAATCTGGGAACTGAACGTAATAGTTTTTTTCAAGGACCTAAAAGCGGCATTTGACTCAGTGGACTATGAGGTTCTCTGGCAGTGTCTGTCATTGAAAGGTGTACCAAAGAAGTACAATAACCTTATCCTCGTCTGAATTTTCAGGAGAAGACCTTTTACCTGTTGTCTCGCTCGTTGACTTAGAATAAGCCGATGACATTGTCCTACTTGGTGAACACGCTGACAAAATGCAGAGTCTTCTGACTACCATAAGCAACAATGCAAGCATGTTCGGGATGCGGTTCTCACCCTCGAAATGCAAAATGTTGCTTCAAGATTGGGTTACATCGGCACCTGATCTAGTGATACGGAGTGAAGTAGTCGAACGTGTAGACCGCTTCACTTATCTTGGGAGTCTCATCAGTGCCGATGGCCCGGTGACTGACGAAATCTCAGCTGGGATACAGAAAGCTCGATTGGCTTTTGCCAACCCGCGTCACTTATGGCGTAGGCGAGGTATCCGTTTGCTGACTAGAGGACGGCTGTACTGCGCAGTAGTTCGCTCCGTCTTACTTTATGGCTGTGAAACATGGCCAATGAGAGTAGAAGATATTCGTAGGTTACTGGTTTTCAATCATAGGTGTCTTCAAAGCATTGCTCGTATGCCGTGGGACACTCGAGTGAGCAACGCTGTTATTAGGAATCAGGTGCTAGGTAACGATAGCAGATCAATAGATGAAGTAAGGAAACTTCATCAGTTGAGGTGGATGGGACTCCCTCGTCGAGCTTTGTTTTGTAATTCTAAGAATAGGTTGGAAGAAAGTTAGATGCGGCCAAACCAAAACATGGCAGAAATCCATGAAGTCATTGACTAGTGGACTGAGCCATGTCGGTAATTGTCGACTACCTGGTTGGGGTCCGCGATATGATGATAATCGATGGTTAGAGACTCAGAATGACATGGCTCGAAATCGTTCGCAATGGCGCCGGTGTATTTATTCTTTATGTTCGCTCAAATCCTAATCTTCTGGATTCTTCAACCCCTCTAGTTTTGACTTTCCTAACTTTTCTCATTAAATCATACTTCTTGAATTAGTTCTTCTTATCCGAACCTCTCCGATTAATTCTAATACGTTTACTATCTCTTCTACTATTGTATTTGAATTGACAATTACATCTCTGTGCTGATGTGGTATGGCGACATGAACTGATGTACTCACGTACCACGTTCTACGTTGCAACTCACTGACTGACTGGTTTATGATTCTTAAACATCACAGCACTCAACCATGAAACAAACATATGCAGACCAACCGATCCAGAACAATTTTCATATGTAATGCCTCAAAATCAACTAATTATAAATCGAGATGTGTGTTAAGTACATCTGAATTCAGTTATGCTGGTGCCGAAATGCAAACAGATGGATAAATATGGTACGTTCATCAGTCGTTATTTATTTCACAATCATGAGCAGTCTCAAAAGAGATCTTATATTAGCCTAACTCCGTTGTAGCCAAGTAATCCAGTGTGTTATAAAATTCAGCTATTTGTTTAGCATCCTAACTGTCCTTCGAATTTACTTACAATATATACCAGTTAATTTCTTTGTTTACTATAGGTTGTATGTAAAGACGCATGCAATTGATCACAAAACGAGACCACCTACTCACACTGCAAACATTTACAGCGAGATCAATTCGGCCATGCGTGCAGTTGCGAGATGAACATGGAAATTTTGACAGGATTAACAGACAAAATGCTCATCATGTCGTCATCCATCATCTCATTTTAAATATTCACAACAGATCACCAGAATTGTTGATGTTTGGAATATACTTCTGTTTACAAAAAATGCAAGAAGATTCAAGTATTACTCTTTTGCAGACATTGATTAAAAAAGCATAATAGATTTTTTGTGTTTACATGAGATTCATGGTTCAGTAGCGGCTATTCTGACGGGAAACTGAGGTTTCAATTCTGCTGTGTATGAACCCAAGACCTGGTTGTCAGGCGATTTCAGTTTCGTTCAACTTACAAAACTGTTCTGAATTATTTATTTCAAAGATACTCGTTATTAAAAGCAGCGGTGTCTTTCACGAAAAAGAATATGACTAGCATCACAAAACATTACGAAAGCTAGACTGGTAATCGCCGGAATTCCTTGGAGATATTTTTCACCTTCATTGTTTCTTTAGGCAAATGACCAACTTTTTTATTATTTCTAATTTGTTTTAATTTTATTAATCGCTCTCCAGTATCTACATCCACAAATGTTTGTTATTGCAACAACAAATGAAACCTGAAATTCAGATGTTTTTGAGGTTTACATAATTTATTATTAACCATCATTTTCACAGGATATAATCTGCCTGCATGCAATCAGTTGCGTGTGATCTCTAGATCAACAAGTGGTACGCCCAATAATGCTGCTAGCAACATAAAGTTTAACGTCTTGTCAACTCAATGTTTTTCATCCTCACCACCACTGGAATACAAATTAGATCCTCAAACACAAATGATATACGTACAACAGGCTGTTCGATAACTTTCCTTGTTCTACTGTCTTTGGAGTCTGATGTATTTTGCTTCTCACAACGAGACATTATGATTTCGTTCCTGGTCATAATGTCATGTTAAAATGTACATTTACAATTAACGTGTTATTGAATCGCCTCGAATTTATTCCCGTTTTGACTAGAAACTTTTCATTCCTACCGCTGCTAAACAAACGTATAAACTCCTAATAGGTAAAACTATTGCAAATGAGAACATACAACTTATGTCGATCGGTCTTGACAATATCGTAGCTTGATTATGGTATGCTGCAGCAGACATACGTACGAAATGTCTCGTTTAACTATTTGTGCATTACACCTAGTACGATTACTGGTGACGTTTTGGAAAATAAAGCGAATGAATGAAATCCAGTTGCTCCGACTTCAAAATATTTTGTCGATCCGAGAAAATGAAGGTCGGTGAACGGTAACAGTTTTGCAATCAAACTAATAGTTGTAGATTAGCTGAAGTTCCTTAGGTATAATTGCATCTAAATCTATCGAAATAATCCGTTGTTTATCGTTACTTTTAAGTATTTTGCTTTATACTTGTTTGAGAAATTTCCGCAGTACGAATAATTTGTACAAAACAGTGACATTTGAGAACAGTTCACCTTTCCAAAGGAGGCTGGCACAAAGTGTTCGGTTACAATAAACTTTGTACCAAATAGTCAACACTTTTAGAAAAGATTTTTAATTGCTTTTCGATGAGTAAATAAATCTGTCTCTGATACTGTGATCTAAATTTCATGGACATAATTACTAACTATCATTTTAGAACGGAGTAAAACAGTGGAGTCGTTGACATGCATTTGCGTTGTACAACTAAATTAAGTCAATTACCGCTGGTTTAGATGGCGTTACATTCTTGTGATTACTAGTTCTACAGTTTTGTGTAACAACCTGTTTTTTGGTTTGCTAAATTTTTATCCAATCACTTCCAAAATGCTAAACGTTATACATATACCTGCACACTTTGATCAGTCGTACACAGACTCATGTAAGCCACTTATGTATGTATGTCTATGAAAATAATTACAGCAACAAGCCATAATCGTTTTTATTTACTGCGACTTGTTAATAACTGAAGTAACTGTCGATGAATATATGAGCCCGGTTTAGTCAAGACAAGCCGCATGAGCACAAAAAAGTTTATAAATATATATAATAATGCACTCAATAGTTTATGATCTACAGCATATGCCCGAACATGGGTACAAATAATCTCTTGCATATTTTCGAAGATGTTTGTTTAAATATACCAAATACCATTTGTAAATCATTACTTGACTCAATTTTCGAACTAATATATACACACGTCTATAGCATTACCAACATATCATATTGCTTTACTGTATTGATGTAATCCGTAGTATCCCTTATTTCTGAAATTACCCAGGATAACGATTCTCATGTTTTGATTTTTATTATGCTTTATGCTACAGTGTGAAATATTTATAATAAATGACTTGTACATTGAACCAATATATATTTTGATGGAAACAGACACAAATTATCCGTTTTAAGCTATCCTCATATTATCTGAAATATATCAATATTCTTTTTATTTTGTCTGAAATATGCAACAGCTGTATGTACCGTCAAATTGCTGATCATTGTCTATTCGTTGATCGCTGAAGTGCGATCAAATTTGCGTTCTATCATTCACGAAGTTAAAAAAAATGTGATTCGAGTGTTGAGTTTGAACTTGAAAATACTCACAAGACTGTAGTATAAACTAAAATGAATATTTGATTCATAATAACTCGCATCATATGTTATTCTGGCTTGTTCTTTAGTGTGTGTGTCTACAGTAGAAATGTTATTATCGAAGTATATTCTTATTATATCATGTACATTTTTTGCAAAACAGTTCTGCAAAGTTGCAAGATAAATGTCATTACCGTTACATATTTTGATGACATCTGGAATATTCGTGATATTCATGTACAATACAATTTTCTATATGTTTTATGAACCACAAATTATCACTCTTCATCGATAATAGTTCCCACTAGTAGTCGTATTCCTGTTTCAACAAAAGCATTTCATCCAAAATTATGTGATCAATTCATTCACCACTAATTGACCAGAATTTGTATCGATAAGTTGCACAATTGAACACATTATGCGAATGAACCTAAACTATTATCATCTTATTGCTGCATCTAAATTGAACAAATGCTATTTGACCGTTTCTATATATTTTATTTAGTCATTAGTAGTTACGTTAAAGAGGTATTACAAATAAGTAACTTCGAACAGCCAATAGCACTCGAAATATTGGAAGGAAATTGATAAAATAATTATGAATTTTCACGAATTAAAAGTTGGATAACTTTATTCAACGTGATATCAATCGCAGCAACCACCCGAACACATAGATATTTTGTTGCTCATAAAGATCACCTGTCATAGCTCCTGAGAATTGTTCTTTTGGGCGAATTTCATAAGTCTTATAGATTTTATCGCAAAAATGCCACTTTGAAAATGTAACCTAATAGAAAGATACTGATATTCAGTGCCTAGTGAAGTAACTGTCTCGCTAAAAGAATAATAAATCTGAATAAATTATTGCGTAATATCAAATTTTTTATGACATTTTGAATCAGAGAATAAAGAAATGTTTCAGCATCATTTTATTGAACATGATAGCTGCTGAGTCTAACACTAAAAATAGTTCTGAGACGAAATCAGCAACTAATCTAGTACTTTGCAGTTTGTAGTGAAAATATTAAACAATAATCACCGAGAACTTAATAATATTGATCAAAATAGTTAAGGAATTTCATTCAGTCGATAACGTTTGAGGACGGAAGAAATAATTGACGTTAAGTTAAAAATAATAACCAACGTCCTGTATTCAAAAAAAGGATACAAATTTCATCTTGGAATTATTGCACTGCAGAAGCGAAAATAGTGTACGTCTGTTCTGTAGATCTGTTTCCAAACAGCATATTCACCAAACTCTTGTTCTAGATTTTGAATAAGAATAGAAGTGCACTCTGATGATTGAGGGGGAATTCTTGTCAACCTATTATTTTACAGCTGAAGATTTATGCTACTAATTTCAATCAATTGTGGTATCATTAGACCACTATTATTATTTTAAATCTCTCTCATCAGTAAGACTGTTAGTTAAGTGTGTGTACTCATCTTATTGCACATAATAATGACAAATGAGTTTCGATGCTACTGAACTACGTTTTGTATTGGTATTTGTTTAAATAATCGATATTGTTCTACTGAAGATGATAGTACCATGAAAATGTACTGAAGATCCGATGCCGTTTGAAAGACGTTTGGGGACCAGCTGCACATACTCTACCATACAAATGACTATACTTAAAACAGTAAGCGTATATACACCTCGCTAAGAAGTCTTCATTTATCAAAATTCAACATTTATTACTAATATATACTAGAACCAACAGTGACAACATACGTTTTATTATTCATCTTGACTGGAAATTTACACTACTCATTACCTGTTCCGTAATTTATTGTGACATTATTAAAAATTTTATTCGTTCGGGCTTTCAGTTTCAAACGCGCCTGTGAACAGTTTCAGGGCTATGGAATCTGTCGCTTCCAGTTGCATATGATTGTTTTGAATCACTTGTGTGACCCAAAAATGATGTTTTGGCACAAATCAATACGTTCAAGTAGTGGATAGTATATTCTTCAGTGTATCAGATTTACACAGATAAAGGAGTTCTTTGTTTTAGGGAATCCGGTTGCACTGTTTGATAAATACAATAATGTCAAACAGCATTGGTTAACAAAGCTTTACGAGCTGGAAATTGAGGTAATCACTCTTTTGCGAGAATAATAAGTTCACATTTTATTATTGTGGAAGCAGCATAGAAAGGCCAACTACTCGTTAGTTAGCACAAGCTGATCGAGGTTTTAAAGCGGCCGTTAAAAATATCACTCAATCGTTCTCAGGCACTTTATTGATTTTTTCAGAATCCGAAATTTACTGAATCTAACAATTAAAATGCATTTTAAAAAAGATCACCAACACATTATTCACATTCCTGTCTGTATTGAATGGGAAAACGTTTTCTGTAAATAAAGGAGAATACGTTTTGTGCCAATAAAATATTTTTGGAATAGCACCGAGTTGATAATGATTGACAATGAAAGGAATATTTGACACTGCATCATAAAATAGAAACGAATATGATTTATTCACAAAAATCTACAGATATCATGATGACCAGAGAATAATCTCAATGTTTGTGGTGTTTCATCAAGTCATATGCTGTAAATGTCATCGTTAACAATGTAAACGAATTTTGTGCTCTAACAGTTCACTCCGTTTCGAACAGGTGCACTTTAGTACGCGCTCCCCCCGGATCCGAATGCGAAACACAATAATTCTGGGAGAAAACGTTTCTATAATTCAATAAAAATGGAAAAACAGACAATTACTAAACAATATTACACCTTCTGGATCCAACTTACCGCGGTGGGTATCCGTTCCTGGAAGAATAAGTGCATGATGTCCGAACTGTTGAAAAATCAAATCCAAATATGGCTGTAGCCATAATTAATATCAAATTTAAACAACATACGTACAGTTCAGAAGCAAACATAAAAACTTCAATATGAGTACAAGATATAGAAATAAACACAACATACAATGATAAAGTCTCAAAAACAAATCAAATAGAGTACCAAAATGTCAACAGAAAAGGTCAGTCATATCATAACACAAATATATATACATGGAGGGATTGTCCAAAAACAAAGCCTTCTTAATAGATTCTACAAACAACGTGAATGCAACGGACTAACTTTTCAGTTTATCATAATAATTTCTTTTGGGGGATTCGTATATTCTGCGAAGTAGAACGAATTCCCTCCAATAGCAAATATTCAATATCTTTTTATGAGCTGAGGTAAAACCATAGATTTCTTTCCTCTCTATTCTTGTTCTGTCGGCACGGTTCCAGGTGTTCGGCAATGTTGTAAAATATTCTGGATTTCAGAATGTAGGAAGACTGTTTATCGTTTATCAGGAAATCACAATAAACAATGCTTCATATCAACAAATAAGCGAGAGCACTGAATATGCAATCTCTAAAAAGGAAGAGAAAATAATTCGTCTAATATCATTTTGTGAATATTTGACTGACTGCTATTATTAAAATAGTATCATTTGTCTCAAATTCAAGTTCGGTTTATTTTGTGTTCACAATGTCAAAACTAAACAACTTCATTTCCTGTTGTAAATAGTTAGTGTTACTAACAGAAGTCAATACAACAAGTACCACTCAACATCTAATTTACTACTTAAGAAAATATCCATGCAGTATGATAAAGTATCGTGTTCTCATATAACCCTGATTACCCGAAGAATACTGTGTCCGAAATGTGTTTGCTGGAGTGACTTTAAAAAACGAAGACAAATATTCGTGATACGTATTCGTCACAAAGAGTTGAACATGATCGTCTGTCGCGATTCATTAGAAGAGATTATCAACTTACTAACTTATATAATAATGCCTATTACCACAAACGGAGCATTGTCGACCGATTAGTTTTCTTCAACGAAATTTGTCCTAGGCTTTACTTTCCAAATCTTTCCTCCTTTTGTTCTTTCTCTTTTTCTTGGTGTAATATGTTCCTCGACTTCCCTCATTTATTTAGCCTAGATGGCTGCAAGTTAGTGCTTGTCTCGTGACGCTGGCGCACATCGCAGAACAGGTTAGCAACATCAAACATAGTGATTTCGTCTCCTAAATGTACACTATCCTCAGTCCCAGATCTCGAACAAGCCGGTTCCTCCTAAAAACTAGTAGTAGGTTATGGATCCTTGAACAGAGAATCATCACGATCTCTTTCCGATCTGGTTTTATTTTCTCTGAGTGCAACGTTGTTTACAGAGTCCTTGGGCCATTGCGAATTGCGAAACACGAACGTCGAGGGGTTCAGATGAGGACGATTTCGTTAGGATAGTGTCAAGCCTGGTGAGAAGACGTGTTGCAGTATTTGCAGAATTCAATTACATTTTCGTGAATAGTCGGCCTTCAAAGCGCTGGCGCTCATCATATCAAGTTCATCGATCATTTGCTTGACTGAGTTAGCACCACACGAAACTGGGTCTATACTTGCCATGCTTAAAAAAGGGATTGTCTGTGGGTAAAAATTAGGAAAAGCTCGTCTCTTAACTCACACATGGACAGCCTATTGATCCTATGTAATTGTCCTTGAAGAAAATTCTATAAATCTGCATCCGCCGCTTGCGTCGAGCATCAGTTGGACTGTTTGTCCGTATTTGGAATAGCATCAACGGTATCTATGGACTGAGAAAGGCAATAGAGTGCATCTGCATTATTACTTCTATTTCACGGGAGGTATTCGCACGTGAAATCAAATTGTTGCGTGACGCTTGCACTTCTGTGCCGCGGAAAGAAGGAAGCCACTGTAGTGTACGGTGGCTCACGCACAAACAGAAATGTCTTCCGAGCTAATAATGACGGAAGTGCTGTAAGACTTTTGCTAATGCTGGCATCTGTCTAAGTGTTGTGAAATACCGTTCTTCGTCGTCGACTTGCAGACGCGATGACGTTCTCCTGGCTATCCTGATCAACTTGTAAATAAACTGCTCCGATCGCTTCAGAACTAGCATCCGTAACGAGTGGGAACACATTTCTGTCTGCTGAGGTCTCAGGAAAGGCCAACATAGGCTTGGCGTTTAACCGTGAATTCATGTCTATTTACACACGCTCGTCCATATTGTGTCAGTCTGTGCAAATGTGCAGCCGAAGATTAAATGTCACAGACAAAACGTCTGTAAAAGAGGACGAGAGTCATTAAACTACGAACATGCTCGGGTGATTTTGATAGTGGTGTAGCGGCAATGGCACGCGTCTTTTCATTTTCTGTACCCACCTCATTTGCGGTGATACGATGTCCCTTTACTATTACTTCGTTCTTCAGCAGTCGGTATTTGGATGCTTTTGCTTTCAGGTTATGTTGTCTAAGTCGCTGTGGAACAGCTTTCAGGTAAGCATTGAGTTGTTCGGGTGCGCGATTTTATACAATAAAGTCATCAGAGTAATCAAACATTTGTGGGGCGATATCCTAGGAGGGGAACCAACAAACAAATTTTGAAGCGTCTTGTGTAGCATCAGTGTGCTGAATGGGATCGAGGAATCTATTTCCCCACAAGAACAGTAAGTGACGCTAAGTCGGATGAATTAAAATGAAAAAATTTTATCCCACATCTTCTTTATCATTGAATCCAGTTACAGTCGGTAGTGCTCTTCTAGGCAGCTGCCGGAGAAGAATAAGGTCCCTTGTAAAAATAGGGAAATGTACAGTAATCGTAAGATTTCCAGAAATTTTTTCTTCGAACATGGAATTAAAATGTTGGAGAGAAGCAATTGTTACACGAAGATGAAATTCTTTTTTTCATTCCGTTGCTTTGTAACTGAAGTAAAAGCCCTGAAATACCCATGTAGGCTACAAGCCTGATCTCATTTTCATACTGAAGTGGTTAAACAGTAGCCCCATCGAACTGAATAAGTCTCTATCATTTGGTCGAATACTAGATTATAACACATTTTGAGTGGGTCTTCACTAGCTCAGCATCGTTTTTGCTTGACTTTATAGTTCACTCTCTTTAGGAACTCTTTTTTGACGAGGGATACGGAAGCTTCAGTGTGTCACATCGTGATAGGCTTGTATGATTACCATGACCGGAAGACAAATAGAAGACGCATGACTCAAAACCGAGAACACATATAATTTTATAATCAGTTTAAAATACAGCGGACCTATATTCAAATATTCACTTTTCATCTTCAGCTCTCAAACAACTATCGCATTGTTTTCTAGGACTACGAAACAGCTATGATGGATCTATCATTCGAACGTATGCATTTCACCGTGACTATATGGTACAGTGAAAATGATAACGAGAATAAATTCAAAAGCAATAATTATGAAGGTTGTTTTGTCTTCATCAGTCAAACTTTGATTTGAAATAATATTTCAATAAAACCGTTGAACTAACACATCACATTCGATATTATCTCTGATAACTGATTTGATTTGGATACAGAATTATATACATCATTGTAAATCATGTTCTCATAATAGTACCAATCATGAAGATCGTATTTCTTGAAGATAGCGACTTGATTTTTCGATAACTATCATGATTTTCTTCAGTATCAGCGTAGTAACTTTGAAATATAAAAAATACACCACAAAATAAATGTTAGTGTACATAGAGCACAGAACGAGGCTCCAAAATTTTTTTAAAATAAATTTACTAGGAAATGCTTAAAATTCAGAAAAACAACTGTTTCAAATATCTCTGTTCAAAATATTGTCATTGTAGTGGAAAATGACATTCATGAAATATGGCAAAATGTGATTCAAAACAATAACCGAAATTATAATATGAGAACATGTTAGTACGTTCCGCTAAGTGACGTTACATCAAATCAAACTCATGAAAGTTGAACCGCTCTTTACATAATATAATTTGTCTGTATGTTCGCGCGGTTTCAACTATTTTGAAGACTACCAATTTTATTTGCTTGGGATAGCCTTTTATAATTATTTAATATTTGTTGTGAATCACCGGTAGATCATGCTGTTTCTTTCGAGTATTGTGAAACCTATGATTGCAGAGTCTGATGCTTAACAGTAGTTGTGCAAATAGGAATCAATCACGCGTAAGGTGATTTCAAAATTTATAATTGTCCAATTTTTCAAAAACGCTGATATATGATTAGTAAATTATCAGTTTGAAATTGGAAACTTTATCCACCCTGATACTCCCAACACATGATAATCAATATAATGAAAAAAGTCAAAATTCAGCAAGTGTTGATGAGGTAAATTATTGAAGACCGTTTTCAACAGCACTTACTGAATGTCACAATGGGATGGGAAAAAAGAATGAAAGTAAATATTTCATGATTTTTCGACTAAATCAGCAGAGCATGAGCATATACTGAATTTTCGTTGAAATGTGAGTTACATATACTGATCTGAAGGAAAAATCGTGACAGACTGTTCCCTGTTAGGAATTCTTATTAGTTTCGGATGAGGTGCACTTAGTGCCTTCGTGCGTGAACCATATTGTTGAAGGAGGCTGCCGAGCATCACAGTTTCCAAACGGAAAAATGCATTAATATATTCTGAGGAATTTACAATTATTCGTGAGTTCCTTTCAGTAGCTGAGTTGCACGATATTTAGTAAATAAACTTTCGAACCTCAGTAAATTGAATGTCTTTCAGTCAAAACAAAAACACACTGTTAAATACTTTTACTGTATCGAAGAGTAAGTAAGGATTCTATAGCTAGCCCTAACGCTAGGATCATCACAATAATATTTTCCAGGTAGGAATTTTAATGAATAATCAATAAATCTTCCATTGTTCCGTTCATTGCATTCATGTTGTTCGCAGCACACGATGCATCTCTACAAGGTTCATAAAGTACAGTTTTTTTGTGAATTGTTCATTGCTCGAAAAAGACTATACGTTTGTTCAGTGATCACTAAAACACCAAAAATCATCGAGTTCATAACTTGTTTCCGTCATCAGCTATAAACATATTGATTTAATGTACTATAACTGTTAATTTAAAAGAATAAACTTGGAGCTCGTGGACAAAGTCCCTTCACAAAATGTTGATGTTCATAAAAAGGCCCTTTCAATAAACAAATTACAAATTTGTAAAATTGTTTCTCATTGAATACAAACTGTTGATCTTTATTTGAAACTATACACGTAAACATATAATTACCTGTACTTTGTTAAGTCACATTTCAAAAAATGTAACAAAAAACTATAAAGTGCTGTAGAAATTCAAAGTATACATAGGCTTTTGTATTAGAAGTTTCTGTCGATATTATACATTCACGAGTGCCTAATTTCAGTGCGCTGTTTCGTAATTCGAAAATGTATGTCTACTAGTGACCTCAAATTATAAATTTTCTTAGGAAGAGCTAACTAAATGCTCAGATTTAAAAAATTAGCCCGCTATATTCTTGTAATTCGATCAACAACTAGGCTTATTTTCATATATATATAGCTAGGTCTGAAAATTGTAATACTGCGAAAACACTTTCTTTCTCAACGTCCGCTGCAGTCTCAAGCTACGAACGTCTGATTATATACGGTGCCGTGTGACTTCCTGGTTACGGACATTATTGAGACTACTTTCTACGCAGTATTTCTTCTGTACCAAAGTTCAAACTTGTTAAAAAGGCATAAAAACACTGTAATGAAACCTGGGAAGTTTGAATACACTAACAACCTGAAAATGTTTTCCGACAAGGCAAATATACTTAGACAATTTTTGAATAAGCTAAGCATCATAATACACACCTTTTGTTGTTAAAATTACTAAAGAATATGATAACTCAAGTCTTCTGTGACCTAAGTTTGAAGCTTTCATCACAAGATAATATAACCAACGTCATTTCAGCCTCCGATCTCCGTTGAACAAATCTGAAGAACAAATTAGGCATAAGTTTCAAAGTTTAAGTTCCAGACTCAAGTACGACAGTTCACACTATATAATAAATAAACACAAACAAACACATGGAAATTCAGTTGATCATCAGTATCGGCTTGTTAAAGACATTTGTAACCACTCAATATTTAAAGCCTTCATTTTATGACACCAGAACTACCGACATTTCGGCTTCTGTTCTCCGAATAATAATTCCAGTGAATTAAGTCTGCGAAAGTTTTAAATGTATATTTTCTGTCTGTGAGATTATCTTTCACAATGTATAATTTGCAGAGACAGGTGAACATATAGAAATTCAGTTGTTCATCAGAAACTCACTGTAATATGTTCAAGGAACTCAAATAAGATTTTAGATATCACGAATCTACCAAATGAGTTCTTTTTCATTTTGAAAGCAGAGAATAGAAGGTTCACATTATTTCTTCTGACAACAGTTATTGAATAATTTCTTCTTCCCCGAAACGCAGAAAGGTTTCTGAGAATTTCTTCCAATATTTTTGTTCCGGGATAAGCAAAATTTAGAATTATAACCAAAAGAATTATTCGAATGCATAGGTTGTGGTGAGTATTGCATATAACATTCGACATAAGTAGTATGAAGTAAAGTGTCGCATAGACGTTTCTAACAGATAGAAGGCATAGACAACCGAAGATTATGATACAATCAAACTGTACCGAAGTCAAGATGACATATGAGAAGAAACGTTCAGATTCATATGTTAAGTGAATGCGGATTTTTTAGGATTTAGTGCATGCATTCTGTCATCAAAATGACTATACTAAAAATAGTTGAAACCACGGCATCCCATCCGGAAAGCTTTCTTTATAACAATCTATCTTTTGTCTTATTCATTCATCAATCTAGAGAAAAATTTTGAAACCTACTGTGATTACTTGCATTCAGCGATCAGGTACAATTTGTTCCGTAATTTGATTTAACATGATGTAGAAATAACTGGTTCAAAGTTTATATTGCGAATTTGAGAATATTCTGTCCTCATTATGACGGTACATCAAATTAGACTCATGCTAGTTGACCCGTCCTTTACATAATATAATAAGTCAATATGTTTGCGCAGCTTCCACCATTTTGTAGACTCCCAATTTTAATGGATTAGAATTCCTTTTCATGATAAGCAAAGTAATAGAAAATGCTGTTTGTCACAATCCAGTTATGTTGAAGATCGACTCAACTAGTGTATTCTCCAATCCTTAATGTATCGAAAGGAGTAAGATTGATCTGGTCCCTGACATTAATTTTGACTATAAATTTATTTAAAAGATTTTTGAGCAATAAATAAATATTTTACCATCATTTCGTACCTCCAAGATTCATTTTGAATTCGGAGGTTGCTGAGTCTCACAGTTACATTACTTGTAAAAAAAACATCAGTATCAATTGATTCAGATTTCAGTTTCTAAAAAAGGAGAAAACACTACTCAAAAACAATTGCGAGCATATTTACATCATGTTAAATATGTTAGCAATTTCCATGAACTGATTATAATAGATGATTCTAGTAGGATATTTATCCAATATGTTCAGAGAATCGTAGATCGATTTCTATTGGTTTATTACTTCCGGTTAACTTTATGGTTGGTCTGGATATCAATGTGACGTACTCCGATGTTGTTTCTTATTAGTCCTCCAGACTGTCCACGCCATTTCAAATATTCTTTTCTATCAGTCACCATAACTGTCAGTGTCACAGTCTTCGATACTGTTTCCTATTCCATCTAATTTTATAAATACGCAGATTCTATAATGCTTAATATTGTGTCCCTTTGTGCCTTCCTCACTACTGCACTGGGACCATTAAACAACTTCGTCCAACCGTGTTGCGTTCTGATATGTATGGAATTTGAAGATAGTATTTAGTTCGTATTCGAATGCTTAAATTTGGTAGTCGGTTGCAGAGAGTAGATGCGTATCTGCATTATAACATATGGAAGTAGTAATTACCATGAATTTGTAAAATATCCATCATCATGAAGCATTCATCAAAGCCTTTGAATCTTATGTAGACTAGAAAATAGATAACAAATTATATGCTGGAATGACATCATCTGTAATTTTTAAACTTTTATAAATAAATAATAACCGCATGAACAAGGAAGTCGTCGGTACATCGCTCAACATGCTGTTGTCTGTGGGACCTCGTCTTTCGTTTTGGTTAAGGAATGCTGATTACCTTCGCGGATGATCCGTATGGCTGTATGAGACTGCAGCCCATCATCGTTTCTATAACGTGAAACGCTTTCACTTAATAAAAGGAGATATTATTTGTCCGCGCGTTCCTTTCAATGGTGTTCTTAGCATTGACTCAATATTTATGCACGATTGATTTCCAGGGAATCCGGTTTTGACATCTGAAAACTGAATGGCCTTTTTGTCGACACCCTGTTACAAACCTATTTCTTATGAAAATGTGAGGCTTCTGTAGCTATCAATAACGCTGAGATCGTAGTTTGATACCTCCAAGCATGATCACAAAAATTTCGGAATTTCTATTGTTCAGATAACAATTTAAGTGAATAAAAGATTATTTCTTGTAATGTTCCGTGCACTGCATTCATGTGGTCGGCAGCACACGATGCATCCCTACAAGGTTCATAAAGTACAGGTTTTTTGTAAATTGTTCATTGTATTCATCAAAGTCTTTAAATCTTATGTAGACTAGAAAATGAACTACAAATAATATGCTGTGGATGTCACAATCTCTAAATAAATAAAATCATCATGAACAGTAAAGTCGTCAGTTCATCGCCCAACGACATCTCCCTTTCAACCATACAATTTTCTACAAAAATAACTCTTCTTGTCAAATCTTCAGGGCGACTCACCCTACAATGCATAGATGGAGAAGTCGGTTTTAACATAAGGTTGATGATCTGATACCATCAAAATACTAACTCGATAAAAAATGCTAACCAAAACAAACAATTCAATCATCCTAACTCCGTTCTGCGAGTGAAAATTAAAATGATGATATCAACGGAAGTCGCAGGAACAGTGCCTCTGTTAAAAGCTGAATCAACCATGCCTTTAGGTACATGGATCGTTTGAACATTGTGAGTGACTAGAAGACGATTTGATGTTGCTGCAGAAATGAAAACAGACAAACAGCATGTGCTTGCAATCAATGAAACACAATAAACGCGGGTAGGAAAACTGATAATTCATTCTGGATTGACTGCCAATAAACTATGATGATTGGGAGAAAAAAGGTTCACATACAGTGAAGTGTTTCAAAAAAGGCACAAAAGAAATATTGTGATGAAGACCTCATGGAGTATTCTTCAAAACAAAAAACAGGACATTACAATGAACGTCACATGTTATTTGAATCGACAGTGAAACGTGATTTCGAATAAACAGTTCTACAAGTTAGGATACGCGCCCAGTCACGTATGGTCAATAAGAAAGCAATTTTTCTTGATAACAACGCGGTTCTATTGATAATCACGAAGGGAAATACTGATAATCACCTAGACATTATGACGTAATTTCCGTCTGAAAATACACAATGGGTTTACAATTTCGTAAGAATTTTTTCGTGAGAATCCAAATAGCACACTCCTATTCCAGATGCTGATTTTACCTACCAAGTTATCCAATCCGATATGGCTATAGCCATAATTAAGTCGTAAACATAAAACCTCCAATAACGATGACGTCCGTGACGACTGAGTGGATATGGACACGGAATGATGAACATCAGTGGAAATGATCGAAGTCATGTACGAGAAAATAAACATAAGTTTGCAAGGAGCACAGTATGAGGCCTTTCCATTTTTTTAATGAATTATTTGCAAAGTGTTGGAAATTCAGATGAGCCACCTTAACAAATGCATGTGTTCGGGAAATTGTTAGTTTACTGGATATTGACCTACATTCCGTGCAGTTAAATGACACCAAACTACTGCCACGGAGCTGATGATGGTGAAATTTCAGCGACGTAACCTACTCATATGACCACGGTTATTTATTATGGATGATTTTGTAATTTGTTACTGAAACTGCACCAGTTGCCTGTGTTGTCGTTGTCAAAGTTACTGAATTGCTCTGCAATTTTAAACAATACTTCAAAATGTTTTTACTTGTTCTATCACTTCCATACAAACCAAATGATAATAAACTTCGTCGAAACATCCAATCACATCTTCAGTCGTATCACCCTATGAAGATCAGTTCAATCACATTTATGTTTTAAAGTGATTCGTGACCCAAATTCAATACAATCAAGGAAATTTTTAACTGAAAATACGAAATTGCAATTAACTACTTCTACCTGATTGCGAAATATCATTTCGAACATCTTAGCAGGAAAGTTGACAAAGATACCCAAAATACACTTAATAGTGTGTTGTGGTTGCACATTTTATGGAAAATCTTATCTGTTCCTATATTGTAAGTAAATATTCGACGAAAGTTTTCAACAAAAATGGTGAGCAAACCACAAATTAAAACAAGCGTATAGACTGCGGTAATGTCCATATAAGGAAAAAAACATCATCAGTGCATTGGAAATTTTCAACATCCGGCTGTTGCTTTATTTAATGAATGATTTGAATTGTCTTAGTCGTCCCTATCTGAATAAAAAAAATAAAATAAAAGCATAGATTACTGAGACTCATTATTATACTCTCATAATCAATATTGTTGCTAACGACTCGTTTATTCTGAATTTCCTCTTTTATTACGATTATTTGTTCTTTCGTTATCTAAATACTGAATTATCTTCATTACCCTACATAAATGCAGGTGTATAGTTCTAATGAAATAATGTCTTAGTAAACACCTTTGTTCTATCCAGAAATGTATGTGCTGAGTCACTGTTCGTCTTCGAAAGCTGAGGGTGATATTTTATTCTTTTTTTCGTTGCGTCGAATATATTGTAGATAATTTCACTATCTTGTATTCACCATTTTCCAGCAGATTTCCAAACATCATTTTCATGTCAAAACACACTTGATATTCTTAAGCTAAACTTTCTCGTTCTTTCAAACTTTGAATTGATGACGAAGTGATACGACGATATGAAAGCGTACATCAACGTCAAGATTATTGTTTATTTAGTTCTGAACACGATCTAATGTTTCAATTTGTTTTCTGAAGTTTAAATTATAGTAAACAAGACAAAACATCTTGTATTGTTCCGTTAACTGCATACTTACTTACTGCATACATACATGAACAACACGCTTTCTACCGACGCAAATACATTACAGATGTTTTTTTAAATTGTTCATTCTGTACACTGATTCTCGAAAACAACTGATACGTATCTTCATAATCACTTAAAATAAAAAAATCATTCCAGCCATCACAAGCTTTCTACATCAAATGCTTACATATTGTTTTCAATTTTCCTTAACTGTAAGCCTCAATAAATGAATACGGAAATCAGAAACAAAGTCCGCTAACAAAATTTGATGTAACGTTTTACTGTATCTAATTTGTTTTTATGCAATAACTGTGTTCGTTAAAGGCAGACACTTGATATTTGTTTGAAACGTTACTTATAAACACTGAATTGCCTTTACTTCAGTTGAGTCACAGGTTGTTTTTGCTTTCCTGGCAGATGCTATTATGATATAAAGTATTTACCTCACTACGACGATGTACCTCATTTTTCCATTTTAATTAGGTGCAATCTACACTCATTTACAAAAGGTTGTAATAACAAAGATAATAGGATTTGAATACAATACGTGTCAGTTAGATAAGTGCATACTAGATGACTCATGGTTTATTATCGGTTTACTTGTGTTCAGGTGAAAAATAATCATGAAGACTTTGAAATTTGATGAAATTTCCAGTAAAACAGCAACCAGCCAGAAGTACATGCAAAACGACATTTTTCAATATGTTGCGTTTACGCTGATAGTAATAAATACAGTGATCAATACAATATACATCCTGAAAGAAACGGATTAGTTTAAGCACAGAATTCTTGCAGGTCCAAATTACATCATCATCGCTCATTTAAAACGTGGTGAATCTTAGGCTGCTGCAGAGCGAGAAAATCGGATATGCAAGTTAAACAATTGAAGTTAAACAATAACGGAAATATTTGCTACCTCAATGTTCTACGGATAAGTGTTCAATTTCGAGTGCAAATAATCCTCATTATGAGCGTGATAGTTATTCTGATCTTTCAAGTCGATTCTTACATGGGGGCTTGTACACAAGCTTACTTTACTCGTGCATTACTAAAGAAAGATGGTTTCAAATGATTAGCTAAATAAGTCGGAAAATGGCCGTTACGATTTGGATGTAGTGATGATGATCGCTCAGAATCACTTGATTCGAATGCATCACATGTAATTGTTCATGAAACAAACGCAAACGTAATTTGCACAAAAAGTGACTCTAATTTACCGAGCAATTCAGACAAAATGTCGATTTCAAGTAATAAGTTGAGTTATTTTTGAAATGGGTGATAATTTGTACCGAGTAAATTCATTGTAATCATTCTTCGAAAACAAACATGTTTTGATATGAATCACCTGGTTATGTTGAGTCGTAGATAAGTTTGTTCTGGTTTAGCTCATGTAGTCAATCCGTTCACGATCTCATGAATGACAACAGAGGCAGATAACTCACAGCATTAATTAACTAGTTATCTATCATCATAGTTATAACAGTTTCACCTATTGATAAAGTGATTTAGGTACACGAGATAACACGTCAGTGAGCAGGCTATTATAAATATTATTATTCTGTAATATAGGATGATTCTAAATGAAGATCAGAGAACAATTCAGACAAACTTCTTTAAAATGTCAGTAAGTGTAATACAAAATTGATAGCATAATTCTGATGAAATTTATTGGGATACTTATTGAATAACAATGAATCAATCATAATCCGTAATCATTTCATTCTTTCACAATGGAAGAAAATATTGACATGGTATTGTGAGATTATCAACAGTATCACAAACTCTAACGAACATACTAAAGTCATGACCAATGGAGAGTAATCGTCGCTGTATTTAAACAAGTAATAAACGGTCAGCGTGATCACCTGTAATTGTAAAGTTGATATTGTTGAGACTAACAATGTTGAACACCTCCTGTATATATATATACATATATATATATATATATATATATACATATATATATATATATATATATACATATATATATATATATATATATATATATATATATGAGATAAAACTTAAGATATTTACAAATGAGCTGTGTATTGTCTAGTAATTTCACATCATCAAAACTGACCAAATGACAAGTGAGTTAATTATTTGTTTGATCATTAGATCAGTCATACTGTCTTAGAAAATTAGATAAATCTCATCGACATCCAGTTGGTTTGCGAACAAAACATAGAAATGTGAAATGTTTACTATCCACCACCTAATATTTTAGCCTTATATATATATATATATATATATATATATATATATATATATATGTATATACATATATTGTAATTAACGACGTTTCAACCATTAGTCACTCGATACTAATTCTGGATTATCCATTGCATAACTTTTGCAGAAGCTTCAATCTTTGAGTAGTAGGATATGTGAAAATGCACAATGTAAAGAAACAGTCAGATATAACTAAAATCAACTGTAGCCTACAATAAACATTGCACCACACCAAGAAATTAACAACAGAACGGTAAATGCTATCTACAACAAAGAAAAAAACCATTTTCTAAATAAGCTTCAATCTTGTATTTTCTGTCCGTAGTGACATATGAAAATTTATGATTTACAGAGGCAGTTCATCATAAGGAAATCCAATTATTCATCCGAAACTTACAAAAAACTCTTCATTACACGGAGTCATCAACGACAGAACTGCAAATGCTCTCTAGTAAAAAAGAAAGAATCATTTATTTGAAAATATTTGGTTCAATCTCCTTAAACATTTTACATACACAAATCTACTGAGTGTTGTGGCTACGAAAACATTACAGCGCATCAATTTAGAACTGAGAAAATTAAATTCGCAATATGAATAACATGCAACTTCAGTTCACTTTCATGAGAGCTAGTATATCATTTGCAGGTAATCACCTAGATGAGAACTGTAAACATATTATTTTTACCTGAAAAGATGTCAGGACTTCGTTAGGTTCAATATAGTCGTGTATATGGAAGATGAGTAACGCTCCTAAACGATCCGTGAGGCATATATGAATAAGAATGAATTTGTTATGAATAAACATATATGACGTATTGATGAAGCGAGTAGTAATTTTGATTGTTGCACTTTAGACCGCCACGTCACTACATTCCTAATGATTATACGATATAAAATAATTTGTTTGAATAGTCGATCATAAGTTATTTGAAATGCAAATGTTATCAGTATTCATTTTTGATATGTTGAAATTATTTCTCGTATTCATCTTACCTCTTTTGAAAAATAGCAAAGTACGGTTAGAAAAGAGAAGGCGACTCCAGCTACCATAAATAAGCAACAAACTGAAAATAATAGTATCCTCCATTTACGAGCGGAATCTGTCAGTTTAACACCTAATAGAAGAGCAAGAATCATAAATATGGAAGCCGCTTCAGCATCGATAAGGAAATCTTTCCAATCACTAGGCGGGCTCAGTAATCCAACACATATTATCCAAACGATCAACTAAGAAGTAAACATGTGATATGTTAGTTGAAGATAAATGAATTGTTAAATAATTCGACATCGATAAAATTAACCAACGGGATACTGAGAATGCGTTCATCTAAAATATAATGCATGGTAGTTAGCGCTCCAATGGTCTAAGCGTTTGATAAGTGCTTTTTTTCAACAGCGAAATATCTTGCAAACGAATCCGCAAATGCAGTGAATAAGTGATTATAAGGAGTGACAGATAATCGGACAAACATAACACATGGTCAATTCGAAAATCAACATCAGCGAACATGAAGTTATTATCTACGTAAACCATCGTTTTGAACCATCATAATTGAATCACTCTCTGTTTACCATAAAATTGAAGATGTAACAAGTGTGCAGAAGCGTCCGCAGATTAAAACGAATGAATCCATGATTCAGTTAAAGCTATATATATCAAAATTATCGGAAGTATAAAAAGAGCGATCATTCAAACAATGCTTCATTTATCCATTCATTCAGCCTGACATGAGGCACAATTCTATTTCATTCTTCACTCATCTTATTATGCTTCCATCATCCGATTCAACATTATCCCAGATGACTATAAGCTAAAACTAATTTACATTATCAGGTACACTAATAAATAACACTGTAATAAGAAGTGAATACTTATGTGGATACAAACTTGAGCATTTTTAACAAGTTGTTTATTTTGCAGCAGTTGCTTGTTGAAACAAGCGCCCAAGAAATTTGATGTAAATTGCCAACAGTATATGTAATTACACTCATAAAATCTACCTGAAAATACACACAATGATAAAGATGACGGTTAACCAACCGTCAAAATAATGAAAATGTTTTTCCATGTTGATGCAGAGTGAAGGGTTTTGTTGAGAATAATGATGATTGTGAACAGTAGCGCTACCAATCTGTAACGTGTAAACGAAGTAAACAACAAAAGGAACCGAAGTGTACATTAGGTTTAGTACGATACATCATAAGTTTCTTCAAATATATCGGACACAAATAGGCAGTATTCTAAACGAGAACGAATTACGTGTGCATAATGATTGAAAAATAGGTGAACGGTACGACAATGAAAACTGTCAGTGTGTAATCGTCGAAGAAATCATCATTTTTTACTTTTAGTAACACGATCATTTCAGATGAATGCACATAACTTTGTTGAAAAGTTGAAATCGGAATCTATCATCACTAATAGTTTACTGATGAGGGAAAAGATTTTAAATGAATAGTTAAAATATAAGATTGTCAGTAATAACAATTTTCATGACTTACAAGAATATGAAACCAGATAATCGAGTAGGATTCTTCCAAAAGTCTGAATTTAATCTGGTTAGTCGACGGTGAATCGTTAGACAACTTGAAATACTTACATGCACGGGAGCGACTCGCAACTTGCGATATTGTCATTCTCTTCTGACACTAGATTGAAAGCATTTGTTATCATGGTCGAAATATTCAGATAATATGATGTCAATAATTCCAAGTTGAACTAAATTTGCCGAAAAGTTGTTAGTTGCAGCCAGACGCAGTATGTAATTGCAAGTATTTTACAGAAATTTGAACAGATCTTACACTTGTATATTTCATTTCAAGTTTATGTTAGCAAGTATACATCAAAGTACATATTTTGAAAATCGTAAAGGAAGTTTAACTTCGATGGATAAAGTAGTATGTGAAAAATCATCAATAAAAGACAACTCAACGGTTTTTATCATTCATCTGTCTATATAATCATACCTATAAATATATATCTAGCTATCTCTTCATCAATTATCAACAAATGGAACTTAACCATGTTCAAAACATCAATGCAGTTCAATTTCAGCATGAATCAAATCAAAGCTCAAAGGATATACTGAAAAAAAATTTAGAAACTCACATCATTCACTGCAAGCGTCCACTAAGTAATAGTCAGTACAATATCCTTTATATGCAGCCCAATACACTAATAACTACACAACATATATTGATTGACTAGAGAATATGGTATTGCTGAACTTTAGACTGAATAACGGTTAATCTATCCTGTGTATAACTATGTAAACTCTGGTTTATTTACATACGCAGTGAACATGTTGAATGAGTACATGATGATACTTTCATATGTAAAATATGAACTAACTTTAGCTGATAAATTAAATCAGTGAATAAAAACTTGTACTAAAATATCTTAAAAATATCACATGTATTGACTTGTTTATCATTATCACAATATAAGGGATGGCAACTGAAAATGTTGTCACTGTTGACGTAACTCTACTGTCAGCTTAAAAACTTTGATTATTATTTTGGAAGATTCAAGTTATTTTGATATCAGTACACTGAAATATCAGAGAAAGATGTGACTATAATACACTGTTTTGACGTTTTTCAATTTTATATCTTGAACAGTGATGCCTAGTACGGACCCTAGTACAGCGAACCTCAAAAGTTCCGCAGTTAACAGTGTTTCTATTTTGGATTTGCTTCAATTCAACGTATTTAACCCATGGAAACAAACCTGCCAAATAAAGATCTTGGCAATATCTGGTGAGATAAAACCGTATGACTGCAAATATAATGGTGTATTTCGAAAACTTTGCCTATGGTGACATTCTGATATATAAAAGCGATAATCGATTTTAAAGTTAATTGAGTATATTCCGTCGAGATACCAATTCTGTTTGTTTGAAATCCGTTAGTTCAACGCTGTACATAAAATATTTAGATGAACATCAACGCATCATGGGAGCAAAATATATACATTCTTCGGTCAGATTGTTTTTGACGTTATTGTTAGCATTTATGCACTTCATCTTGTTATCGTGAGAAGGCGTTTTTCTTTGATTTCCTAAACTAGTGTGAAATATTTGTTTTTTAATTGACGTAATTGGAAGTTGAAGTTCCGAATGAAGTCATCATTAGATGATGGTGGATTCAAATCCCATGAATTGTGAAGTTGTTTACAGAGAAGCATAACTCTGCACTCTCGTAAAAAAGGAAGCAAAATGTGATATGTTTCGTTTCACTGCGTTCAAATATATAATTTTGAGTTTTCGATCGTGAACTATGATCTAATTGTTTGTCGCTGATTCATTTGAGTTGCAGAATTTGATAATTTGTGAAAAAGTCTACTTACTTTGAAATTGCATGCAATATTTTGTACACCGAAGTAATTTTTTACATAATTTTTGCCATACATTTATGTGAATGTTCAGCTCCATCCTAGCCGCCTACCATAATTCATGCATCTCTGGTCAGCCATCAAGCGAAACATATAATGTAAGAAAGCAACCGTGCATGACACGGAGTTCACTAGAAAAAAATCAGCCATCGTGCGCGACTTCACAGTACGGTTCATTGAAATAATTTTTTATAATGTGATATATCTTCTTAAATAAGCAATAGTGTCAACGAAAACATTATGAAGACAACTTGTTCATGATTTGACTTTCATTCAACGGATTTATTGAACTATATGAAGTCTCTAACAACTGAACTGAGTCATGTTGGTAGATGTAGGCTACCTCGTTAAGGTCCGCGAAACGAGTCATCAATGGTTAGAGACCTAGAACGTGATACTATTTGTGGCCGTTAGCATCAAAGATGAATCTCAAATAGTTTACCGACTGCAATAAAACTTGGCATCTTTCCAGGCGTAACTGGAAACTATTGTCACTGAAGCATTGTAGTGCCAATGTCGTGCGTTCCCGCAGCTGCTAAAATGTCTTAGCGACAAACAAAACATCACCGAGATAAGCTGCAAACCCTGAGATATCTGACAGGATATTATCCGATGGTCGCTGAAAGATAGATTGGGTAGACTTAGCGTTAAAAAGCAGACGGTTGTAATGAAAGAAACCACGATGAGTATCGACAGTAGACAGCTGTTTTAATGCCTCATCTACTGCCACTTGCAAATGAGCATCAGCTAGGTAGAACTTTGCGAAAAGCATTCTCCCAATTGTCTTAGTGCACAGATCTGCTGAGACCGACCGAGGATAAAGAATGTGGCTCAGAGCTGCGTTGAGACCTGTAGTAGGGTACTTTCGCTGGCCTTTTAATAACAAGTAAAGGTGCTGCTTAAGCAGAATAAGTAATAAAAGTTATGACTCCTTTTCATTGAAATGGATTCAACTCTTCATCTACTATCGCTAATGTTGCATGAGATGACGGGAAGCAGTTTGAGCCTCAAGTTTCGACTGAAGTGTTTCGTTCATGGTAGTACATCAACCTAATACAGATTGGAAAATGGTTGAAAACTAAAACATTAGACTGTTAGAATGTGCTTCGTGGTCATTTGCTTGCTAAACCTGGTGGCGTATGGTATTTCAGCTTGTCAGAGCAATCTAATTCAAGTAAATTTAGATGAACTTGTGTTATATAACATACACTAGTAAATGACGAGTCTCAGACAGCAACTTCACATTCTAAATGTCCTGATATATGAAGGTAATTACCACATGCTGTACTAGGCTTCTGTGTTGTGTGCTGCAAACTTGAGCAGCTCGATTGGGTACAGTTTTTGCGTGAGGGCATGCTGACATCATATGCGGTATCTGTTCGCAATATACACAAACGCCCGTCAATATATAGCGTTATGATGATGAGCCTATACAATCAGATATAAATCTCAATGAATTGACATTGTATCTATAAACAAATTTCCTGATATTTCTAAATCGGTTTGGCTTTATTTTTAGGCAAAATACACCTTTATGGCAAATGTTCTTACACTTCCTAAATGATCGTTTTCGTACAATATGCCATGATGCGCAGTGCCAGCAAGGAGTGAGAGGATTAGTTTTCAACTTTTGGACTGCGGTGGAGTAGGACGACTTTGTCTAGCATTTACATCCTTATTAGGGTTACGTACCTAATAATGAACAATGTGAACTTCGTAACTACTGCGGCTTCGAGGTTGCGCCAAAATGTTGTCGTGCTGCGAGTTGCTGGTGAGTTGATATTCATCGGTGATCTAATGGAGTGTTAGTGTTGGTTCATGTTCAAGGCGGTTAAGCAATCAACTTCTGACCCTGGAGAACACAGATGATTGAAGACTACATATAAGTGCGACGGATTTGAATTTGTCATCGAAAAGATTTGAGTTGGAAGGATTCGCACCCACAGTTGACAATGCACGCATGGTGCATGAAGTTATCAGACTCATTCATGACCGGTTGAAGCAATAATAACGTATATCAAAAAAAGAATGCTGTTCACTGAATAGTTTGCTAAGGGACTGAACAGTAGCATTTATTGATCGGCCGCGTCGGTTCTGCGACAAGATTTAGTTGCAAAACTGGTCAAGTTCTGACGGACCAAGCTTTCTAATGAGAAGACGTAAATTTCAGTAATCATCTCTGTCAGCAAAATCAAATACTGAAGAGGTCTGCATATCGCCTGAACTAAGTAACAAATGAAATTTCGGCGTCAGGATCACAACAAAACTCTGAAATACCACTGGTTGGACGATTGACTGACTGAAGAATTGTTAATTTATATGAAACTTCCGAAGCGATGCTCGTCTGCGTAAGTATCTCTACCAATTTAAGCAGTTGTGCGAACAATTCATCAAATTTAGCTGGATCTGTCCTAATTGCCCAGATCGTTTGTCAATACGCGTCGTCGAATTATAACGCTTGACTTTTGGTATGCCTAAACTAATATGAGTTCACGTTAGTTGAATAATATGACATAACAATGTACCAGCGTTCAGGTTGGCTATTCTGATCCTTTTTTAAAATTGTGTCAGCAAGAAGTCTTGATAAAGCGCAGAAATTATACTCAACAAACACTCAGCCAGCACATAATGAAACTAAGCACTCACACTGCGTTAATTATTACTCTGTAGACAGGTCGTTTGGAACAGTCACAAAAGAAGCACAATAAATAACATCTCAACCAATCAAAGCCAAGGATTTGAGGATTTCCCATTAAAAGGGGGAAACGTGGTCTCAATGTCAACTGATATGTTCATGATGTAAAACAAAAATAAGGACATTTATCACGCAATTTTCGGCGATCTAGCACCATAAAAATTTAACTTCTGTTACCTTCTGTGATAAAGCATGCCTATTCATCCAGGAATGTGCATGATCCGTGAACTAACATTTTCAAACCTTTCCCGCTCTGAATCACAACAGTCGTTCATTCGAGCACGATGTTGGTTGTTCCTTTCTGTACCGCTTTGCTTTTTTATGGCAAACCACAAAATGGAACTGCAGACTTCAAGGAGAGAAGGTGGGCACACTAGCGATCTAATTAAAGAATGACTAAATGAAGTTTGAATGTTAGTTTAAACATTGTAAAATGTCATCGAAATATTTTGGAGATAACATTATAGATAATTCTCGTGGGTGTAAAAAGTTATCAGTTAAACCAGGCTTATCTAACCAGAAAATAGTAAAAATGGAATGGTAAATATAAGTGGGTGCGATACAAGTGTCGCAGTTAAGAAACCTAATTCAAAACCTAACCAAATTGAAAATAAACTCAAATTAATTAGGCCGCACTACAGTTCCTCCTAGCCACCCTCTCGCACTTTCTTCAAATTTCTTCAAATGCTGGAATCGTATCTAGGATTTTTTGTAGTTAACCGTTGCTCGTAGTTTCACGTAAACGGAGGTTATCTTATGCGACTAGACAGCTTTTTAATAGCAATTGTATATGGCGGTTTTTGTAACTTTCAAAGCAAAAGGAAAAGAGGAAGGCCAGGGAACACACTACGCCGAGAAATAGAGAAAGATATGAGAGGAATGTACAAACATTGGACAACACTGTGATCTAATGGAGTGTTAGTGTTGGTTCATGTTCAAGGCGGTTAAGCAATCAACTTCTGACCCTGGAGAACACAGATGATTGAAGACTACATATAAGTGCGACGGATTTGAATTTGTCATCGAAAAGATTTGAGTTGGAAGGATTCGCACCCACAGTTGACAATGCACGCATGGTGCATGAAGTTATCAGACTCATTCATGACCGGTTGAAGCAATAATAACGTATATCAAAAAAAGAATGCTGTTCACTGAATAGTTTGCTAAGGGACTGAACAGTAGCATTTATTGATCGGCCGCGTCGGTTCTGCGACAAGATTTAGTTGCAAAACTGGTCAAGTTCTGACGGACCAAGCTTTCTAATGAGAAGACGTAAATTTCAGTAATCATCTCTGTCAGCAAAATCAAATACTGAAGAGGTCTGCATATCGCCTGAACTAAGTAACAAATGAAATTTCGGCGTCAGGATCACAACAAAACTCTGAAATACCACTGGTTGGACGATTGACTGACTGAAGAATTGTTAATTTATATGAAACTTCCGAAGCGATGCTCGTCTGCGTAAGTATCTCTACCAATTTAAGCAGTTGTGCGAACAATTCATCAAATTTAGCTGGATCTGTCCTAATTGCCCAGATCGTTTGTCAATACGCGTCGTCGAATTATAACGCTTGACTTTTGGTATGCCTAAACTAATATGAGTTCACGTTAGTTGAATAATATGACATAACAATGTACCAGCGTTCAGGTTGGCTATTCTGATCGTTTTTTAAAATTGTGTCAGCAAGAAGTCTTGATAAAGCGCAGAAATTATACTCAACAAACACTCAGCCAGCACATAATGAAACTAAGCACTCACACTGCGTTAATTATTACTCTGTAGACAGGTCGTTTGGAACAGTCACAAAAGAAGCACAATAAATAACATCTCAACCAATCAAAGCCAAGGATTTGAGGATTTCCCATTAAAAGGGGGAAACGTGGTCTCAATGTCAACTGATATGTTCATGATGTAAAACAAAAATAAGGACATTTATCACGCAATTTTCGGCGATCTAGCACCATAAAAATTTAACTTCTGTTACCTTCTGTGATAAAGCATGCCTATTCATCCAGGAATGTGCATGATCCGTGAACTAACATTTTCAAACCTTTCCCGCTCTGAATCACAACAGTCGTTCATTCGAGCACGATGTTGGTTGTTCCTTTCTGTACCGCTTTGCTTTTTTATGGCAAACCACAAAATGGAACTGCAGACTTCAAGGAGAGAAGGTGGGCACACTAGCGATCTAATTAAAGAATGACTAAATGAAGTTTGAATGTTAGTTTAAACATTGTAAAATGTCATCGAAATATTTTGGAGATAACATTATAGATAATTCTCGTGGGTGTAAAAAGTTATCAGTTAAACCAGGCTTATCTAACCAGAAAATAGTAAAAATGGAATGGTAAATATAAGTGGGTGCGATACAAGTGTCGCAGTTAAGAAACCTAATTCAAAACCTAACCAAATTGAAAATAAACTCAAATTAATTAGGCCGCACTACAGTTCCTCCTAGCCACCCTCTCGCACTTTCTTCAAATTTCTTCAAATGCTGGAATCGTATCTAGGATTTTTTGTAGTTAACCGTTGCTCGTAGTTTCACGTAAACGGAGGTTATCTTATGCGACTAGACAGCTTTTTAATAGCAATTGTATATGGCGGTTTTTGTAACTTTCAAAGCAAAAGGAAAAGAGGAAGGCCAGGGAACACACTACGCCGAGAAATAGAGAAAGATATGAGAGGAATGTACAAACATTGGACAACACTCGAGAGGGAAGCCCAGGTCAGAGTTGGTTAGAGAAAACTGGTGAGCGTCCAATGCTTCATTAGGGGTAACAGGCGTAAGTAAGTAGGTAATATGGCAGATCTGGGCATTCCAACGATGCTCACTTTGGTCTTATACAACATAAAGCTATCTACTTTTTTTCAGAAAGTGTTCAGTTTTGTTTCTGTCGAAAGTTGTCATCATTTTGTGATGCTCTTGACGTTGATAAATGAATAAACTGCTTTGCTAATCCATGCCCCGACATTTGCGTAATATCCACATTTGACGTCCATCAGGCTTTTGAGATAATCTAAGATTAATTCCTTGCCCAAAGCATCTTCTTCTATTGTTTTTTGTTTGCGATACGTCGAGATGTGTCGGAAGTACCTGTTTTGTTTCTTTATGTATGTTGTGACCTGTGTATGCCAATGCTGTTAGCTAATAGTATTTGTAACGTTGAAAAGCAATCAAGAGTATGGTAACTGTAAGTATAATGTTTGTTCACTTCATCAAACTAAGAAAAATGATAGAAAAACCATTAGTTTGCAGTTAAATAATGTATACAAAATTATTCTTTGAACCAGTTATCATAGTTGTAACGACGTGATGAAAGCTCAAAAAGTTTTCATTAGGTACAATTGTAGATACAGTTAATAACATTTTCTCCTGACAGTCAAATTTCAGTGCAAAAGAAGATGAATTATATTCTTATCGTATTTCAAGAAATGTAAATCACAAAATCTGATGTTTGTATTAAAAATCAAATATCAATGTAATTATCTTATTTTTTTAATCCGAACAGGTAACGAAAAGCTTGATTCACGTTGATTTATTATTACACTCCTTATATCATGTAGATTCACTGATGGATAAGTTCAATATCGTAACATAAAAGCACAATCAAGACATGCGGCTTTTTATCAGAAATACGTCGAGGTATCTCCTGAAATGACAAAAGTATCTCTGCAGGTACACCACGTTGTCAAACAAGACTTCATATTGTCACTCTGCGAAACGATTTTTTTCTTTTTCGGAAGGGTTGATATATAATGATTAGTTACATTCAGCTGAGTCATTCACAATAATTGGTGTTGTTTCACAATATTTGGTCGGTGCTTGTTCATCGGATAAAAGGACGTCTTTTCAACCAAATCATCAACTTTCTGCAGAAAACGCTTTTCGTATTTAAACTTAAATGAGGCATCTGTTTCTGTCACCAACGCAATGCAAATGATGTAAACATTTTTAACAAATTTTTCATTCAGTAGACGGATGCTAAAGTCGTACTGCTCCAAGCTCGTTAAGATCAACAAAACTCCAAATCATTTTCATGTTTTTAAAGAATTACCACTCCACAGTGTGACATCTGTCTTCACACCGACAACAGCACGCGAAACACATCTGTTCGCAATCAAATCATTTTTAAACTCTCATCCTCACGACTAAATCTTTTCACATTTTTTTATCACACTATACTGTAGTAAAGAAGATGCGAGTTAACGATGCGTCAAGTCTCCTGAAATCCCATTCTAAACAAAATGTAGCAATTGTTATTCTGTAAAAAAGGACAATAGGCTTTCTAAGTTAGGGCTTCAGAATCTCGCGCCATATGTGTAAGCTGCATCACTAAATCACTCATTTAAGATCTCGGTAAAAACAATAATTTGATTTCACCCAGTAACATTAAAGAAGTCGCTAGTTTACACTTTCTGTATCTAGAAGCTCTAATATTGCTATCAGATGTCTCTCTGACTTGTGTGTTGCATTGAGTCCTGGAGAAGATTTAGCCCTCCTAGACTGGATTTCAGCCTGTGCATTTTCCGACTGAATAGTAAGGATTTAGAATGAAATGGAATCTCTCCGATACGTTTCCGTCTTATCTGTCTACGCCGCCTCCGACTGCAGTTCAGACCATGAGTTCTACGTAAAGACTTCTAACCCCTTCATCCTCTATAGTAATGATAACTTGTGACTTTGTTGCCTAAGTGTGTGAACAAGAAGAAAAGCATAGGGGCCTTGTTGTATCTGACTGTGTCGCGGACGATCAGACAGATAATGAAATCAACCGATGAAACTACGCGAAAATGATGGCTTCCTCCTAGTATTCACTGACTTTTAGAATAAGGAAAAACATCCACTGACCTGGCGACCCATCTATAAAACATCGCAAGCAGCAACCACTTGAGGTGTTCAAAAGAGGACTGTCGTCTTTTAAGTCAACTACCGAGAACAGTGGGGAGTGATAGAATTGAGAGAGATAGATAAGGCAGCTGCATTAGGCAACAGTAGACAACTGTTACGCCCTATCAAGGAAACCGGTAATAGAAACCTGATTGTGAGTGAGACTATCCCAGTCTTACCATGGTCTTATCGTTCACGGTCAATCTCTCAAACTCAATGGGCAGAACACAATAGGGAACGGTTGAGCTTGCCTTCAGCTAGACAAAACTTACTCACGATCTCCACTTATCCTGAAGGGCAGGTCGATTCGGCTTCTCCAAATCTTTATGAAATTGGAAAAGCGACAGCATATCTTGAGCAAGGAATAGTAGTGTTTCTCGATATATATTGGTTTCTGAGATATTTTGAAATGAGTCGTTCAGTTTCACTAGTGAAATGGACTTAAATCTAAGGCAGCCTTCGGAAACTGCGCGTCATATCATCTTGTCAAATGGAAATAAGTGTGAATAATATATAACCTGAAAAATAGACCTCGATAATATTCTGACGTCTAGCTTGGTCTTGTGAAGAGCAGACTAGAGAAAATCTGTCTGGTTTCCGACCTGTACGTGGATGTCACATGTTTTCGGACGCCGAAAAACAGCATCATTTCTCGACCTAAAAGCAGCATTCAACTGGGTTGTTCGGAAGGTTCTGAGACAGTGTCTGTCGTCAAACGGTGTACCAAAGAAGGACCTTATAAAAGCTCTCTTCCCAAGCACTTACGGTGAACTGTCATCGTATTTCTTAACTTAATGTGATGTATTTCAAATATTTTCACTTCAAAAATTCCAGTTTAGGTTTTCCGTGGACATGCCCCTGGATATAACATTTCCGGTGTGGAAATTCTACAGGACATACGCATGATGACTTGTATTACGTTGATGATATAATCATGTTCCATGAAGAGGCTGACGTAATGCGGAGCCTTCTGTCTACCCTAATTGACAGTGCGAGCATGTCGCACATGCCGATTTCAATCTCGAAATGAGAAATGTTGCTTCCTGATGGTGTTACATCGGAACTTTCACTAGTAACAGAGAGTGAAACAGATGAGCACGTGATCCGCTCCACTTACCTCTTTGCTAAACGGGTTGAGCGATCAAGCTCAAGACCGAATGAATAAATTTTGAATTTAGATGTCCTTGACTAAAAAAAGTGATGATTATCTCAATCTGACACCGATACCGAGACACTAGAGCACGTATAAGCGCTTGCAATATTCTGCTATCAGTAAAAAAAGATCAGTCAAATGATTGAGAAACTGAACTTAAATAGTTGGACACAGTTATAAAGTTGGTCTATAATCACACTAATCGAAATCATCACACATGTCTGATGATGAAACAGTGAGATGAGTAAAAGAGACTCCATCGACCGGAAGAGATTTCTTAGTTGAGCTGTTAAAAAGGTGCTGTCCATAGTCATGAACACGGTTATCGCATCAAAATGTCTTTTGATATACTGTCGGGGTCAAGTAACTGATGCAGTTGTATTCTGACTGACATTACGCGAATTATTGTGGACATCAATGATAATCCTATGAACATAAGTACACATTCATCACATTTTGTAAAATGTTTCATAAATTCTGACGAGTAAAATCATTGAAATCATCTTGTGATTTCAAATGGTCGTGCAATGAATGATCTGGTTATGGTGAGTGGTGGGTACGTACGTTCAACTTGACGGCTAGGTATACAACAAAGCTGAGAACTCATGAATTGCTCTCAACTTCAATTTAACAGTTCCGCTGTTAATATAACTGTGATTGAAAAATCAAGAGGTCAACCATATTTCAAAACTAATTGAATGAGATGAATGGAATTTTAACTATATCCTAAATGATATGTTTCAAAGGTGATCTGAAAGCAATTCAGGCAAAGATCTATCTTAATAATATACTGAAAAATTAAAACTGATAAACAGAATCGAATAGCTTCAAAGTCAATGGTATATTATTAACAAAAAAAAATTAGTCATCATCCATATTGGTTGGATTTTAGAAATATGCTACTTTACAAACAATGAAACATATATTCCAGAGTGCTATCTGACATAATTACGTAGGCATATGTTGGTTGCCTACCAAAACCATCTCATAGGCATGTTCACTTGGTTGATCAACACCGCAATGCAAAACCTCATTCTCTAAGCCTTATTTGAAGGTAAAGGATAGCGCATGCCAAGGCAGTATCATGGCGAACATTTCTAGGCAAATTGAAATTTATTGGACAATAGTGTTTGTTGTCTGCATTGCGAAATGTACCATGCCACTCTTCTGTCATCTAAATCACGACTATTTTTGCGAAGAAACATTGCATATTCCATGTCGAAATTTGAAATATAATCGCTTTGCTAATTTGTGATAACTCCTCCAGTAGAACCTTCGGGGCTACGGCCGGTCCCAAGCCCGGGAAAAGGAGGAGGGTTGGACATAGGGTTGGCGACCTCATTCCGTCAAAAACTAACTTGCCAAAAAAACGCTAAGCAGAAAAAGTAATTCAAACCATTTCAACTCTGCCCTGAGAGTTGGAAGAAGAATTAGGACGTCGCGTGATGAAAGCCGAGTTCCCTCGGAAGTCACGGGGCTGATGCCTCTTCTGACAACCAGAGCAACCATTTTTTAGGTACATGGAACGTTCGTACATTGTGGGAGACTGAGAGACTATTTCAAGTTGCGGCAGAAATGAAAAGATACAACCTCGAGGTGCTTGGAATCAGCGAAACACATTGGACACAAGTAGGACAACTGAGACTAGCTTCAGGGGAACTGCTGTTATACTCTGGTCATGAAGATGAAAATGCTTCAAATACACAAGGAGTCGCACTGATGCTGTCCATACATGCACAAAAGGCACTAATAGGATGGGAATCTCATGGACCCAGGATCATTAAAGCATCCTTTGAAACAAAGAAACAGGACATTACAATGAACGTCATCCAATGTTATGCACCTACGAATGACCACAATGACGACGTTAAAGATCAATTCTACGAAAGGCTGCAGTCAATCGTCGAGAAATGTTCACCAAAAGATTTGACGATTCTTATGGGAGACCTGAATGCCAAGGTTGGAATGGACAACACTGGATATGAAGACATCATGGGACGACATGGACTGGGAGAAAGAAACAAAAATGGTGAGAGATTTGCAAACCTATGTGCCTTCAACAAACTGGTCATCGGTGGCACAATATTCCCACACAAACGCATTCACAAAGCCACATGGATTTCACTGGATCACACTACTCAAAACCAAATTGATCATATCTGTATCAACAAAACGTTCAGAAGGACTATGGAGGATGTGAGAACCAGGAGAGGAGCTGATATAGCTTCAGATCACCATTTGCTGGTCGTCAAAATGAAACTGAAACTAAAAAAGCACTGGACAACGGGGCAGACAACATCACACAAGTTTAATACGGCATTTCTTCGGGAAACTGTAAAGCTCAACTAATTCAGCATAGGCCTAACCAATAGGTTCCAGGTCTTTCAGGATCTACACAATGGAGAGGATGCAACAGTGGAGAACAGTTGGAAAGGGATTAAGGAGGCAATCACTTCAACATGTCACGAAGTTCTTGGTCACAAGAAGTACCATCACAAGGAATGGATCTCTGTTGATACTCTCGCAAGAGAAGGAAACTTGAGACAATTGTACGAAACAACAAAGAAGCTCGCCGGGAACTATCGTAAACCAGAACGACCAGTGAAAAGTAAGGAAGGCAAAGTAATCAGCAACACTGACGAACGGCGAAATAGGTGGGTAGAGGACTTTAAGGAACAATTGAATCAACCAGCTCCACTGAACACACCCAACATCGAAGCAGCATCCACGGATCTCCCAATTAATATTGGCGCACCTACGATTGAGGAGATCAGTATGGCCATCAGACAAATCAAGAGCGGCAAAGCAGCAGGACCAGACAACATTCTAGCAGAGGCAATGAAAGCAGATGTAGAAGCAACTGCGAAAATATTTCACATCCTCTTCAAGAAGATTTGGGATGAGGAACAAGTACCATCAGATTGGAAAGAGGAATACCTGATCAAAACACCAAAGAAAGGAGATCTCAGCAAGTGTGAGAACTACAGAGGCATCACTCTTCTTTCAATACCAGGCAAAGTCTTCAACAGGGTATTGTTAAACAGAATGAAGGACTTCGTAGACGCCCAACTTCGAGATCAACAGGCCGGATTTCGTAAGGATCGATCGTGTACTGACCAAATTGCTACATTACGGATCATTGTGGAACAGTCGATTGAATGGAACTCACCACTCTTCATCAACTTCATCGACTACGAGAAGGCATTCGACAGCGTGGATAGGGAAACACTTTGAAGGCTTCTTCGAAACTACGCAGTGCCTGAGAAAATAGTTAACATCATACGGAATTCTTGTGATGGATTCAACTGCAAAATCGTGCACGGAGGACAGCTAACCGACTCTTTCGAGGTAAACACCGGTGTCAGGCAAGGTTGCTTACTCTCACCCTTTCTCTTTCCCCTGGTGATCGACTGGATTATGAAGACGTCAACATCTGGAGAGAAGCACGGTATCAGCTGGACAGTAAGGACGCAGCTGGACGACCTGGGCTTCGCAGATGACCTGGCTCTTCTATCGCACACTCAACAACAAATGCAAGAGAAGACGAGCAGTGTAGCAGCAGCCTCTGCAGCAGTAGGTCTCAACATACATAGAGGAAAAAGCGAAAATCTCCGGTGCAACACAACATGCTCCAAACAAATCACTCTTGATGCAGATGCCTTGGAGGACGTAAACACCTTTTCATATCTGGGCAGCATCATCGACAACCATGGTGGATCCGATGCAGATGTGAGGCCACGGATTGGCAAAGCGAGGGCTGCATTTCTACAAGTGAAAAATATCTGGAACTCAAAACATCTTTCAACCAAAACCAAAATAAGGATTTTCAATACAAATGTCAAGACAGTTCTACTGTATGGAGCGGAAACATGGAGAACTAACAAAGCCATCATCCAGAGGATGCAAGTGTTTATTAACAGTTGTCTACGCAAAATACTTCGTATTCGTTGGCCAGACACCATCAGCAACAACGAACTGTGGGAGAGAACAAGTCAGATTCCAGTGGATGAGGAAATCAGGAAGAAGCGGTGGAAGTGGATAGGACACACATTGCGGAAAGCACCCAACTGCGCCACAAGACAAGCCCTCACATGGAACCCTCAGGGCAAAAGGAAAAGAGGAAGGCCAAGGAACACACTACGCCGAGAAATAGAGAAAGATATGAGAGGAATGAACAAACATTGGACAGAACTGGAGAGAGAAGCCCAGGACAGAGTTGGTTGGAGAAAACTGGTGGGCGGCCTACGCTACATTGGAGGTAACAGGCGTAAGTAAGTAAGTAAGCTAATTTGTGATATTCAACGATGTGGGGCGAAGGTAGAATCTCATTTCCGTTGTTGAATACAAATGTCAACTGGCGAGAGAACCATTGGACAGTTTATCATCAACGAGATGGAACAGGCTAATTTTAGGTCAAGAGCACACAGATTATTTGATATGAATACTGAAATTCTGAATGGCGAATTATATCTCGTACGTCAAACCACTGCAATTCAATTGTTGACAAGGAAGCAGATACTCAGAGGTTTCTTCACTTTCCGAACATTTTAACACTTTTTTATATTGTTGCGACTAATACCGATGTATTGGTACTCACTGCTTCTTCATCTGTCCATCGGAAAACGTACGTCTGGGGAGTCTGATACTAAACGATAGGTGTAAAACTAAAAATCAATCACGAGTAATGTAAAATAACCTGCGATCACTGCATAACACATTATCATCAATGCAACGAATAAGACAAAATTACACAGGTGTTCATGAGGTACAACATTTAACAGCCTAATCAGTATCACCTACTGACTGTGTAGACAAAAACATAGAGTGATGAGCTGGTTCTGGATTGAATAATTTCGATTTCCTATCTCACTATATTTTCTATCTTACACTGAAGAGTCGATTACAAGAAACAAACGGTGTAATAGATCTGAAATCGCACTGATCAAGATTGAACGCAGTGATAACCACCAGGGCTCCATTCACGCAATTCCATGGTCCGATTTACTGAATAAGCGTAAGCGGTTTATCTAAAATTATGCCTAATCTACAACTTTGAATCTGATCGGTTAGTTTACATCCGATTTGAAGCATTGATTTCCTTGTGCTTCCAAAGCATGAGTACTAGGTTGTAACAGGAATAAGAGACCTTTTGCTCAAGGACTAACAGCAACTGTTGAACATATATTTACACCTTGTCGTTAAGAACGCATTATTCTCACTCTAGCATTCGGTAGCGATGACAGTACAAATAGAAAGAAACCGGAGAAAGGTTCATGGCGTAAACTATGTACTTACTTCATTTACTTGGGCCTGTTACCCCCAATGGAGTATAAGCCGACTACCAGTTTTCCCCAACCAACTCTGTCCTAGGTTCCCCTCTCCAGTTTTTGTTCATTCTTCGCATGTCTTTCTCTATTTCTCAGCGTAATGTGTACCTTAGCCTTCCTACTTCCCTTTGACCTTGAGGGTTCCATGTGGGGGCTTGTCTTGTGACGCGGTTGGGTGCTTTTCGCAGTGTGTCATATTCACTTCCATTGCTTCTTCCTGAATTCTTCGTTCGCTAAAATCTCATTCGTTCTCTACCACAGTAGACTGTTGCTGACCGTGTCTGGCAAACGGATCTTAAGTATTTCGCGTAGACAACTGTTACTGAATACTTGAAGCTTCTGGATAATGGCTTTGATAGTTATCAAACTTTCCTACCGTTGCAGCGGAACTGTCTTGACAGTTGTACTGAAAATCATAATTTTGTTGTTATTTGCTACTTGTTTAGAGTTTCAAGTGCTGTTCAGTTGTAAAAATGCTGTCCTTGATTTGCAGATTCATGCCTTCATACATGCATTGGATTTACCTTGTTCGTCCAAGATATTACCAACAGTTGTAAAGGTGCTAACGTCCTCCGAAGCATCTCTGTCAGGACTGATTTAGTTGTAGCTTACCTATTCAGCATTCGTTATCATGATTACGGATTTTGGTTTGAAGTTATTTGTTACGCATAAGATCAACCATCTTGACGAATTTGTTTCTTAGAGGGGCTTATTAAAACTGTAAGGTGAATAACTTCTGAAGACTTGCCATATTTTTGGTGAAACGAGACTGCAACTATCAAAACATAAGCAATGACATTAAATAAAAAGTGTAAATAAATTGAAATATTTGTAGCACAAACATTTCTTGCAAGTTGTTAGATGCCTTGTTTTTAACAGATGCAAAAGATCAACAATTCCAAACTGCTACACAAAACTTCAAAGACTAGCATTACATTGAATTATATAGGTTAAGTGCAGTTCAGCGATGGGAAGCAGTATATTTTGTGTTGAAAATATAACTGAGCCTAATATTAGTTCTAGTAATCTAGCCTGTTTGTGTTGATGTATTCTAGTGAAAGTAAGCCATATAAACAGTGTTTCACTAAACTAAGCCACACAAAAACAGAAATTTATGACCGACAGAAATGAAAACAAAAATTAAGTGAAACTAGAAAAAATATTCATCATGACAAAAATTAAGTAAGGTATTCTATGTTCATTGCACCCACGTAATAAACTGATGTACTGAACATGTTCTAATTAGTCATACTCAATAGATTATATTCTTATTATTTAAGTTCTGTACTTGAATTACATATATAAGTAATGATGTTAAATTAAAGGAAACTCACGTGCAGAACATGTTTACTCGGTTTGAACAACTGTTTTTAAAATGCGACAATGGTTTTAGCTGCAAAGATGCATTGAGTGATGAAACAAACCACTATGTACCTTTATAGAAAAGTTCAGAGACTGTCAGTTAAGCTGAAAGAGATAAGGAACCTGTGCTCTTGGATGAATCTGAAGGTTATAGTCCTTGTTGAAACACATCTAGCCCCTGACTGTGAAGATGACGAAGTGAACTCACAAGACGGGACACTCTTCTGAAGCGATAGGGTACACCGAACTGGAGACAGAGGGATGGTTTATATTACCAGCCTTTTCAGAGAGGTAAAATAACACCGCACAACTGGTCGATACCACAGAATCAAGTTGTTTGTTCTCCGACATGAGTGGTTGGAGGGATTCACCGGACCCCTTTAGCGCCAAATCTTTGAAAAATAAGTTGATTGGGGTGGTTTTACAACCACTAATCTTGGGGTTTGGCCAGACGCTACTAACTGGAGATGTCAGCCCTCTATCTCATATTCTCACCTAACACGGTACTACCCTCACAGATGACTCGGAATAGCCGTTAAAATTTCCGGACTGACTGAGCATATACGTAAGGCTACGAGCTGAACAAAACTTGGATTATTTGCCAACAAATAATCAGCTCCTTATCAGGGATGTTTATTTCCACCCACGAATTGGAATTATTGACCATGAGGTAGTCGTGTTTAACATGATCACAAATGAAATACCCAGGCAGGATGAAAACGAGCCCAACCTTAACTACACTAGTGCAAAACACACACTGCGAGAGATCTTTTACACGCCTAATTACTGTTTGAATGGTGGAGGCTAACACTTGATGATTGCTAGCATACTGTGATGGATATCATTTAGAATACTGTCCTACACAATGTAAACCAGGCATATCAAATACCTGTAGAGCAACGAACATGGGTTAAGCCAGGCAGTGAACGCTTTTTACGTGCAAATTTAGAGCCAGGGACTGATTGAAGGTATCTTTGAGTGTTTTCGACCGTAGTTCTTACTTGGTATAGACAAACAGAAGCAGTGCCAATGTTCATTGTGATAGGAGAGAGTACTAGAACAAGCTAGCAGCCAAAATATAAACAAGCCAAAAATATCTATTCACATTCAGGACTAAAAGAATCAACCAGTGTATTAATGTCCATAAACGTCCGAAGTGCAAAGATCTTGCTAAACTAAAGATGGCTGATATTTTTAACACCAACTTCACCGGTCGGTTAAGGTAGACACCTAAAAGATCCGAGTACTACTGAAGCCCAGAGCCCAGTGGTAGCCTGGAGAATATCCGACTTACTATTAGCTGAGAGTTAAGAAAACCAAAATCCACAACTGAATGGAAACAATCTACCCTCTCTCCAGTCTGTAAGGGGGGAGATAGGACGGATCCAGCCCGGTACAGATCAGTTTCAATAATGTCAATGCAATCGAAGGTAATAGAGAGACTATTGAAAGTGCACATCAGGGAGAACATGTACAGGAACAACACAGTCCATCAAGCTCAAATCCAATTAGGAAAGGCAGATCCTGAGCATTGAGTCTTCTGATAGTATGAGATAGCTGGACAAACTGATCAGATCGAAAAATACCGAATCAAAAAATATCCCATCATTTCTCTATGGCTTTCGGCACAATACTCCAGGTATACTTTAATTACAATAACTTGAATGTTCTGCTGCCTAGCTTTCGTTAGTGAGCTAGTACTCTACGAGATGCCAAACCCTCCTAATTTATCCAGGTTTGGGACAGGCTGTGGTCCCAGATAGGGCGCTCCAGCCAGAGATCTTTAATCACAAAGGTTTTGAAAATGAGCTTCAAAGATCTTTGCTTAGGAACTACGTTACAAGAGTCACGCCAGTTTACAGGCTAGATCAAATTGTCACAAATGCTTTCACAATCACTGTAAAGTTACAGCAGTTAAATTAAGTATAAGAGTCAGTTTCTGATTGCATATTTACACCATGTCACTGATAGAAACAGTATTATACAGCCTCATTTTCAATAGTAGAGTACAAATAAGGAAGGAAGGTGCACAATAGGTTCCTTCGGCGATTTGCCGAGATCATTAGTGAATTTGTTGGGTAAGGTCATATGGAACGCGCTTGATACGAGCTGTGATCCAGACAGTCATGTACCTAGGGTGCATGACTGACCACTTAAATTAAAGTAAATTATGGGAATATAAGAATATAACACACAGATAAAGGATAACCTCAATCTACCCATGTCTGTGTGGCAGAACATTTTGTTTGCTTACGGCTCCTTACGATATAGCAGGATGTAACAAATCAGTGATATTGATGTTACTTTTCCTAGTTAACCTCGTCTACAACCCATGTCTGTAACCTTGCACTGGTTTTTACTTCCTACCGAGAAATCCTATTACAAGCTGGTCTGGATAACTATACTAAAAAAGAGCTCATTCATAATTTCTTGAGCTGCAGAGTTAAAACTAAAAGAATATATAAAACAAAAAATTATATCACTGAGCCTCTTTATTATATTTCGTAAATCAACATTATTACTAACAACTTGGTTCTTCTGAATTTCCTCTATTCTTTCGACTAACTTCCCAATAGTTATCTCACCAATAATTTGTCTTCATTAACCTACATAAGTGCAGGTGTACAGTAATGATATTAAAAAAGTCTGAGTAAACATACCTTTGTTTTATCTATAAACGTATTTTCTGTTCCGCTCCTCGTCCCGTCTTCTTTATTCCTCTTTTTTCAGAACCTTATTCCACTCCTCATATATTAGTCTGGATATTTGCAGTAGACTTGGTTACCCTACCCAAGAACATGTAAAATCATTAGCTGATGAATATCAACCATACCTTTGTACATTTACCGCATCAATTCTTGTTATATGCAAACCTATCTCTACCATGAATCGTTTCTCAGTCCATAAGATGATTGTCGTAACGCAACCTTCGTAACTTGCGCCAATTATTCGTATTGAACATTCCATCTTTAATAACAATGAATCTTGTGAAATGTTTCAGTGACTGTATACCATTTTAAAAGAAATATGTTGCTAATCTTAACATTTTGATCTTGCCTGTAAATTGGCATGTCTCTTGTAACATGTTTGTTATTTGAGAATAAATTATTATTATTATTATTATTATTATTATTATTATTACAGCAGAAAGAAGGAAGAGTTGTGCAGTGTCAGGTGGATAGAAGAGAAGTCAAAGTAAGAAGCTGGATTTATGTACGTTGAAATCGAAATTCTAGTTGAAAGAGTAGAGTTTGTAAAAATAAAAATTTGATGAATAAAATCTCGCACTGTCTAACTGTTTTTTTCTTTATTATTGAATGCCAACTTCTAAATCATATTGTTAGCGCCTGAGTAAACATGTTGCGGGTGTCTCGACAGAATAGCGACCTCAACATAGTTTTGGAAACATGAACAACGGAAGTACCAAGCGTATAAGAGCAACCTCAGTGTTACTGATTAGTCGTCCCATTAATCTAAAGAGCCGAAAGCAAACAAAATGTTTCCTGATGTTGACGAAAATTTGAACGCTTCCAATTAATTGGTAATTTTGACGTAGAATCGAATGCAATCATTCTTCCGTGCATTCGCTCGCCAGTGCACTACAAAATGGTTATCCCGACGTCAGCAAAATCGGCCACCGTACAAAATGGTGAACCAGTCGTTCATTCATATCACTCCCTATTTGCTTCGCTCGATTCATTCGTCCATACGTCTTCACAGAAGATCAGTAAACTCTCACTACATAATTCGATGATTCCGATGACAAATCGAATATAACCAACCAGTTGGTAATCTCGAGGACAAATCGAACAGAACCACTAACTGGAAATCCCGACGCCATGCAGCGACAAAGCAGTTCTCATACTTAATGCATTAGCTGAACGAATCAAGCATTATCTTATCGTCATTTTGATTATGTACCAACTCATCGCATTAATATAGTTCTCGAAATATCGCTATCATTATCGTATTAATGAGAAAGAACCATTATTATGATTAATCATGATATTATGACAATAATGGAATTATCTTAATCGCTAATCGAATCGCATTACGAATATTGTGTTCACGGCAGGACATTTGCAACTCACGGAATTATTTTACTTCTTTCGACAAAACGAACGACGTTCATGATTAAGGTGAGTTCATTCCATTTATTTTGCCGTATCGCATTATCATGTTTCGAATCGCTTATTAAAGCAATGGCTCAACGACAATTATCGTCGATTAATATTTCCGTGGCTATACGATTATCGCATTGGAGATATCTTCGATGTACTCATCAGCTGCACGTACTCGAAAATCTTGCAGCCTGCTAAGTAAATTGGTGGTATGATCTTACGCACATGCACACGAAGCAGCAGTTCATGCAGTCGAGCGAACCTCCTGCACGCTGATATTAGCATGTTTTTCGACTACCCCAACGCTGGCAACGGTTTGCAACGCTATCATACACATAAGTTTGGAGTCATATACTCAATGGTAATAACTTATGTTCTCTATATGCATTTGATTTCCATGCATCGCATCTGTACGCAGCTTTATTCTCCAAATTTTTTCACGATAATCTCGACCGCAATTTCTTCACCTATGTGCAGTCACTCGATTTATCGATGAGCCTTACCGTAATGTCTATGCGACTATCCGATTCCGTCTTAACTGTCATGCCTAAACGATATTAAATGTTTTGCAGCATTTGTATTACATTTTCGTATCGTACAACTGCTCCTATTGTATTCTATTCGAAATCAATTATTTTTGCTAATAACCGCTTACCAAATTGTTTTTTGATCTTCTGTTACTATGCGAACTTACGAACGTACTCGGACAAGGTAACTTTAATTTTCGTACCTTTTGATGCATTCCGACGATTTTGATTTTTTTTCGCAAACACAGACACTTTCGTATCCTTGTTTGCTGGAAGGGGGCTATTGTAGTGCCTCCACATTTATTAATATTAATGATAATAATAATAATAATAATAATTTATTCTCAAATAACAAACATGTTACAAGAGACATGCCAATTTTCAGGCAAGATCAAAATGTTAAGATTAGCAACATATTTTTTTTTAAAACGGTATAAAGTTACTGAAACATTTCACAAGATTCATTGTTTTCTTAAAGATGGAATGTACAAAGCGAGTAATTGGCGCAAGTTACGAAGGTTGCGTTACGACAATCATCATATGGGCTGAGAAATGATTCATGGTACAGACAGGTTTTCATATAACAAGAATTGATGCGGTAAATGTACAAAGGTCTGGTTGATATTCGTCAGCTAATGATTTCACATGTTCTTGGGTAGGGTAACCAAGTCTACTGCAAATATCCAGACTAATATATGTGGATTGGAATAAGGTTCTGAAAAAAGGAATAAAGAAAACGGGACGAGGAGCAGAACAGAAAATATTCATGTTCAAAGCCGAACAACGGCTTCGCACATACGTTTACGGATAAAACAAAGGTATGTTTACCCAAACATTTTTAATATCAGAACACTTTACACCTGCGCTTATGTACGTTAATGAAGACACTTCAGTAGTGAGATAACTAATGAGAAGTTAGTCGAAAGAATCGAGGAAATTCAGAAGAACCAAGTTGTTAGTAATAAAGTTGATTTACAAAATATAATAAAGAGGATCAGTGATATAATTTTTTGGTTTTATTTATTCTTTTTATTTTTATCTCTGAGGCTCAAGAAGTTATGAATGAGCTCTTTTTTAGTATAGTTGTCCAGACCAGCTTGTAATAGGATTTCTCGGTAGGAAGTTAAAACCAGTGCAAGGTTAAAGACATGGGTTGTAGACGAGGTTAACAAGGAAAAGTAACATCAATATCACTGATTTGTTGCATCCTGCTATATCGTAAGGAGCAGTAAGCAAACAAAATGTTCTGCCACACAGACATGGGTAGATTGAGGTTATCACCCCACCGTCATGAATGCTGGTCAGATATTCCAGTACCCTTACATCTAACTTGGTTAAGCCCTTTCGATTAATTTATTTAACCAAGCCATTTGTATAGCAACAACTCATATGTACCATTGTTATTTTTTATTATCTGCTTTGTATGAGCTTGTACGACTGAGCATTGCTTACGCTTACGCACTTACTCATCCTTTTCGCTTTAATGTTAATCTCTTAATATCCTCATGAACTCACATGATTCGTATCGCTTGCTTTTGATCTTGTCAATCATTCGTCGCTTTTATTCATGTGTGTGCATATCTATTTCGCTTGTCATATGTCTGTCTTATTCTTATCTGACTATATATTCTTAGTCATACTCTATCTCTTTGAGTTGGCTCTTAGCCTTCTCCAATTCGCTTCTCCGATTCGCATTGTGGTGTGCCTCTAATAAACGTATACGATACTTGGAGTTCATCTTCTGATTTATAAACCGAGCTATAAGAACACGCAGTTACCGGCACACTACATAATGGTGAGCCCAACGTCAACGAAATTGGCCACCATACAAAATGGTGAGCCCAACGTCAACAAAATTGGCCACCATACATAATGGTTAGCCCGCCGTTGAATCTAACGTACTCATCACAAATCTGCCCGACGTTCTCAGGATGTTTCCTGATGTTGACGAAAATTTGAACGCTTCCAATTAATTGGTAATTTCGACGTAGAATCGAATGCAATCATTCTTCCGTGCATTCGCTCGCCAGTGCACTACAAAATGGTTATCCCGACGTCAGCAAAATCGGCCACCGTACAAAATGGTGAACCAGTCGTTCATTCATATCACTCCCTATTTGCTTCGCTCGATTCATTCGTCCATACGTCTTCACAGAAGATCAGTAAACTCTCACTACATAATTCGATGATTCCGATGACAAATCGAATATAACCAACCAGTTGGTAATCTCGAGGACAAATCGAACAGAACCACTAACTGGAAATCCCGACGCCATGCAGCGACAAAGCAGTTCTCATACTTAATGCATTAGCTGAACGAATCAAGCATTATCTTATCGTCATTTTGATTATGTACCAACTCATCGCATTAATATAGTTCTCGAAATATCGCTATCATTATCGTATTAATGAGAAAGAACCATTATTATGATTAATCATGATATTATGACAATAATGGAATTATCTTAATCGCTAATCGAATCGCATTACGAATATTGTGTTCACGGCAGGACATTTGCAACTCACGAAATTATTTTACTTCTTTCGATACCACGAACGACATTCATGATTAAGGTGAGTTCATTCCATTTATTTTGCCGTATCGCATTATCATGTTTCGAATCGCTTATTAAAGCAATGGCTCAACGACAATTATCGTCCATTAATATTTCCGTGGCTATACGATTATCGCATTGGAGATATCTTCGATGTACTCATCAAGTGCACGTACTCGAAAATCTTGCAGCCTGCTAAGTAAATTGGTGGTATGATCTTACGCACATGCACACGAAGCAGCAGTTCATGCAGTCGAGCGAACCTCCTGCACGCTGATATTAGCATGTTTTTCGACTACCCCAACGCTGGCAACGGTTTGCAACGCTATCATACACATAAGTTTGGAGTCATATACTCAATGGTAATAACTTATGTTCTCTATATGCATTTGATTTCCATGCATCGCATCTGTACGCAGCTTTATTCTCCAAATTTTTTCACGATAATCTCGACCGCAATTTCTTCACCTATGTGCAGTCACTCGATTTATCGATGAGCCTTACCGTAATGTCTATGCGACTATCCGATTCCGTCTTAACTGTCATGCCTAAACGATATTAAATGTTTTGCAGCATTTGTATTACATTTTCGTATCGTACAACTGCTCCTATTGTATTCTATTCGAAATCAATTATTTTTGCTAATAACCGCTTACCAAATTGTTTTTTGATCTTCTGTTACTATGCGAACTTACGAACGTACTCGGACAAGGTAACTTTAATTTTCGTACCTTTTGATGCATTCCGACGATTTTGATTTTTTTTCGCAAACACAGACACTTTCGTATCCTTGTTTGCTGGAAGGGGGCTATTGTAGTGCCTCCACATATATTCCAGTACTCTTACATCTAACTTGGTTAAGCCCTTTCGATTAATTTATTTAACCAAGCCATTTGTATAGCAACAACTCATATGTACCATTGTTATTTTTTATTATCTGCTTTGTATGAGCTTGTACGACTGAGCATTGCTTACGCTTACGCACTTACTCATCCTTTTCGCTTTAATGTTAATCTCTTAATATCCTCATGAACTCACATGATTCGTATCGCTTGCTTTTGATCTTGTCAATCATTCGTCGCTTTTATTCATGTGTGTGCATATCTATTTCGCTTGTCATATGTCTGTCTTATTCTTATCTGACTATATATTCTTAGTCATACTCTATCTCTTTGAGTTGGCTCTTAGCCTTCTCCAATTCGCTTCTCCGATTCGCATTGTGGTGTGCCTCTAATAAACGTATACGATACTTGGAGTTCATCTTCTGATTTATAAACCGAGCTATAAGAACACGCAGTTACCGGCACACTACATAATGGTGAGCCCAACGTCAACGAAATTGGCCACCATACAAAATGGTGAGCCCAACGTCAACAAAATTGGCCACCATACATAATGGTTAGCCCGCCGTTGAATCTAACGTACTCATCACAAATCTGCCCGACGTTCTCAGGATGTTTCCTGATGTTGACGAAAATTTGAACGCTTCCAATTAATTGGTAATTTCGACGTAGAATCGAATGCAATCATTCTTCCGTGCATTCGCTCGCCAGTGCACTACAAAATGGTTATCCCGACGTCAGCAAAATCGGCCACCGTACAAAATGGTGAACCAGTCGTTCATTCATATCACTCCCTATTTGCTTCGCTCGATTCATTCGTCCATACGTCTTCACAGAAGATCAGTAAACTCTCACTACATAATTCGATGATTCCGATGACAAATCGAATATAACCAACCAGTTGGTAATCTCGAGGACAAATCGAACAGAACCACTAACTGGAAATCCCGACGCCATGCAGCGACAAAGCAGTTCTCATACTTAATGCATTAGCTGAACGAATCAAGCATTATCTTATCGTCATTTTGATTATGTACCAACTCATCGCATTAATATAGTTCTCGAAATATCGCTATCATTATCGTATTAATGAGAAAGAACCATTATTATGATTAATCATGATATTATGACAATAATGGAATTATCTTAATCGCTAATCGAATCGCATTACGAATATTGTGTTCACGGCAGGACATTTGCAACTCACGAAATTATTTTACTTCTTTCGATACCACGAACGACGTTCATGATTAAGGTGAGTTCATTCCATTTATTTTGCCGTATCGCATTATCATGTTTCGAATCGCTTAATAAAGCAATGGCTCAACGACAATTATCGTCCATTAATATTTCCGTGGCTATACGATTATCGCATTGGAGATATTTTCGATGTACTCATCAGCTGCTCGTACTCGAAAATCTTGCAGCCTGCTAAGTAAATTGGTGGTATGATCTTACGCACATGCACACGAAGCAGCAGTTCAAGCAGTCGAGCGAACCTCCTGCACGCTGATATTAGCATGTTTTTCGACTACCCCAACGCTGGCAACGGTTTGCAACGCTATCATACACATAAGTTTGGAGTCATATACTCAATGGTAATAACTTATGTTCTCTATATGCATTTGATTTCCATGCATCGCATCTGTACGCAGCTTTATTCTCCAAATTTTTTCACGATAATCTCGACCGCAATTTCTTCACCTATGTGCAGCCACTCGATTTATCGATGAGCCTTACCGTAATGTCTATGCGACTATCCGATTCCGTCTTAACTGTCATGCCTAAACGATATTAAATGTTTTGCAGCATTTGTATTACATTTTCGTATCGTACAACTGCTCCTATTGTATTCTATTCGAAATCAATTATTTTTGCTAATAACCGCTTACCAAATTTTTTTGATCTTCTGTTACTATGCGAACTTACGAACGTACTCGGACAAGGTAACTTTAATTTTCGTACCTTTTGATGCATTCCGACGATTTTGATTTTTTTTCGCAAACACAGACACTTTCGTATCCTTGTTTGCTGGAAGGGGGCTATTGTAGTGCCTCCACATATATTCCAGTACTCTTACATCTAACTTGGTTAAGCCCTTTCGATTAATTTATTTAACCAAGCCATTTGTATAGCAACAACTCATATGTACCATTGTTATTTTTTATTATCTGCTTTGTATGAGCTTGTACGACTGAGCATTGCTTACGCTTACGCACTTACTCATCCTTTTCGCTTTAATGTTAATCTCTTAATATCCTCATGAACTCACATGATTCGTATCGCTTGCTTTTGATCTTGTCAATCATTCGTCGCTTTTATTCATGTGTGTGCATATCTATTTCGCTTGTCATATGTCTGTCTTATTCTTATCTGACTATATATTCTTAGTCATACTCTATCTCTTTGAGTTGGCTCTTAGCCTTCTCCAATTCGCTTCTCCGATTCGCATTGTGGTGTGCCTCTAATAAACGTATACGATACTTGGAGTTCATCTTCTGATTTATAAACCGAGCTATAAGAACACGCAGTTACCGGCACACTACATAATGGTGAGCCCAACGTCAACGAAATTGGCCACCATACAAAATGGTGAGCCCAACGTCAACAAAATTGGCCACCATACATAATGGTTAGCCCGCCGTTGAATCTAACGTACTCATCACAAATCTGCCCGACGTTCTCAGGATGTTTCCTGATGTTGACGAAAATTTGAACGCTTCCAATTAATTGGTAATTTCGACGTAGAATCGAATGCAATCATTCTTCCGTGCATTCGCTCGCCAGTGCACTACAAAATGGTTATCCCGACGTCAGCAAAATCGGCCACCGTACAAAATGGTGAACCAGTCGTTCATTCATATCACTCCCTATTTGCTTCGCTCGATTCATTCGTCCATACGTCTTCACAGAAGATCAGTAAACTCTCACTACATAATTCGATGATTCCGATGACAAATCGAATATAACCAACCAGTTGGTAATCTCGAGGACAAATCGAACAGAACCACTAACTGGAAATCCCGACGCCATGCAGCGACAAAGCAGTTCTCATACTTAATGCATTAGCTGAACGAATCAAGCATTATCTTATCGTCATTTTGATTATGTACCAACTCATCGCATTAATATAGTTCTCGAAATATCGCTATCATTATCGTATTAATGAGAAAGAACCATTATTATGATTAATCATGATATTATGACAATAATGGAATTATCTTAATCGCTAATCGAATCGCATTACGAATATTGTGTTCACGGCAGGACATTTGCAACTCACGAAATTATTTTACTTCTTTCGATACCACGAACGACGTTCATGATTAAGGTGAGTTCATTCCATTTATTTTGCCGTATCGCATTATCATGTTTCGAATCGCTTAATAAAGCAATGGCTCAACGACAATTATCGTCCATTAATATTTCCGTGGCTATACGATTATCGCATTGGAGATATCTTCGATGTACTCATCAGCTGCTCGTACTCGAAAATCTTGCAGCCTGCTAAGTAAATTGGTGGTATGATCTTACGCACATGCACACGAAGCAGCAGTTCATGCAGTCGAGCGAACCTCCTGCACGCTGATATTAGCATGTTTTTCGACTACCCCAACGCTGGCAACGGTTTGCAACGCTATCATACACATAAGTTTGGAGTCATATACTCAATGGTAATAACTTATGTTCTCTATATGCATTTGATTTCCATGCATCGCATCTGTACGCAGCTTTATTCTCCAAATTTTTTCACGATAATCTCGACCGCAATTTCTTCACCTATGTGCAGCCACTCGATTTATCGATGAGCCTTACCGTAATGTCTATGCGACTATCGAATTCCGTCTTAACTGTCATGCCTAAACGATAATAAATGTTTTGCAGCATTTGTATTACATTTTCGTATCGTACAACTGCTCCTATTGTATTCTATTCGAAATCGATTATTTTTGCTAATAACCGCTTACCACATATTTTTGATCTTCTGTTACTATGCGAACTTACGAACGTACTCGGACAAGGTAACTTTAATTTTCGTACCTTTTGATGCATTCCGACGATTTTGATTTTTTTTTCTCGCAAACAAAGACATTTTCGTATCCTTGTTTGCTGGAAGGGGGCTATTGTAGTACCTCCACATATATTCCAGTACTCTTACATCTAACTTGGTTAAGCCCTTTCGATTAATTTATTTAGCCAAGCCATTTGTATAGCAACAACTCATATGTACCATTGGTATTTTTTATTATCTGCTTTGTATGAGCTTGTACGACTGAGCATTGCTTACGCTTACGCACTTACTCATCCTTTTCGCTTTAATGTTAATCTCTTAATATCCTCATGAACTCACATGATTCGTATCGCTTGCTTTTGATCTTGTCAATCATTCGTCGCTTTTATTCATGTGTGTGCATATCTATTTCGCTTGTCATATGTCTGTCTTATTCTTATCTGACTATATATTCTTAGTCATACTCTATCTCTTTGAGTTGGCTCTTAGCCTTCTCCAATTCGCTTCTCCGATTCGCATTGTGGTGTGCCTCTAATAAACGTATACGATACTTGGAGTTCATCTTCTGATTTATAAACCGAGCTATAAGAACACGCAGTTACCGGCACACTACATAATGGTGAGCCCAACGTCAACGAAATTGGCCACCATACAAAATGGTGAGCCCAACGTCAACAAAATTGGCCACCATACATAATGGTTAGCCCGCCGTTGAATCTAACGTACTCATCACAAATCTGCCCGACGTTCTCAGGATGTTTCCTGATGTTGACGAAAATTTGAACGCTTCCAATTAATTGGTAATTTTGACGTAGAATCGAATGCAATCATTCTTCCGTGCATTCGCTCGCCAGTGCACTACAAAATGGTTATCCCGACGTCAGCAAAATCGGCCACCGTACAAAATGGTGAACCAGTCGTTCATTCATATCACTCCCTATTTGCTTCGCTCGATTCATTCGTCCATACGTCTTCACAGAAGATCAGTAAACTCTCACTACATAATTCGATGATTCCGATGACAAATCGAATATAACCAACCAGTTGGTAATCTCGAGGACAAATCGAACAGAACCACTAACTGGAAATCCCGACGCCATGCAGCGACAAAGCAGTTCTCATACTTAATGCATTAGCTGAACGAATCAAGCATTATCTTATCGTCATTTTGATTATGTACCAACTCATCGCATTAATATAGTTCTCGAAATATCGCTATCATTATCGTATTAATGAGAAAGAACCATTATTATGATTAATCATGATATTATGACAATAATGGAATTATCTTAATCGCTAATCGAATCGCATTACGAATATTGTGTTCACGGCAGGACATTTGCAACTCACGAAATTATTTTACTTCTTTCGATACCACGAACGACGTTCATGATTAAGGTGAGTTCATTCCATTTATTTTGCCGTATCGCATTATCATGTTTCGAATCGCTTAATAAAGCAATGGCTCAACGACAATTATCGTCCATTAATATTTCCGTGGCTATACGATTATCGCATTGGAGATATCTTCGATGTACTCATCAGCTGCTCGTACTCGAAAATCTTGCAGCCTGCTAAGTAAATTGGTGGTATGATCTTACGCACATGCACACGAAGCAGCAGTTCATGCAGTCGAGCGAACCTCCTGCACGCTGATATTAGCATGTTTTTCGACTACCCCAACGCTGGCAACGGTTTGCAACGCTATCATACACATAAGTTTGGAGTCATATACTCAATGGTAATAACTTATGTTCTCTATATGCATTTGATTTCCATGCATCGCATCTGTATGCAGCTTTATTCTCCAAATTTTTTCACGATAATCTCGACCGCAATTTCTTCACCTATGTGCAGCCACTCGATTTATCGATGAGCCTTACCGTAATGTCTATGCGACTATCCGATTCCGTCTTAACTGTCATGCCTAAACGATATTAAATGTTTTGCAGCATTTGTATTACATTTTCGTATCGTACAACTGCTCCTATTGTATTCTATTCGAAATCAATTATTTTTGCTAATAACCGCTTACCAAATTGTTTTTTGATCTTCTGTTACTATGCGAACTTACGAACGTACTCGGACAAGGTAACTTTAATTTTCGTACCTTTTGATGCATTCCGACGATTTTGATTTTTTTTCGCAAACACAGACACTTTCGTATCCTTGTTTGCTGGAAGGGGGCTATTGTAGTGCCTCCACATATATTCCAGTACTCTTACATCTAACTTGGTTAAGCCCTTTCGATTAATTTATTTAACCAAGCCATTTGTATAGCAACAACTCATATGTACCATTGTTATTTTTTATTATCTGCTTTGTATGAGCTTGTACGACTGAGCATTGCTTACGCTTACGCACTTACTCATCCTTTTCGCTTTAATGTTAATCTCTTAATATCCTCATGAACTCACATGATTCGTATCGCTTGCTTTTGATCTTGTCAATCATTCGTCGCTTTTATTCATGTGTGTGCATATCTATTTCGCTTGTCATATGTCTGTCTTATTCTTATCTGACTATATATTCTTAGTCATACTCTATCTCTTTGAGTTGGCTCTTAGCCTTCTCCAATTCGCTTCTCCGATTCGCATTGTGGTGTGCCTCTAATAAACGTATACGATACTTGGAGTTCATCTTCTGATTTATAAATCGAGCTATAAGAGCACGCAATTATCGCCACACTACACACTCTCCAATGTCTTCGTATATCTCTATCTCAGTTTAATAATCAGAAAGATCCTGAGCTTCATTTCGAACTGCATTTTGGGTTGATTCCAAGGCTAACGAAATTCGTTACTTGACGAGAAGTCAACTTAGTGCAGTCACCTCACAAATTTTCCTAACTCTGATTACAACATTCGCACGGCCAAAACTCTAGGTTCATATAACCTCAAAAGAGATGTTAATCTCGTTAATAGAATTTTAAGGTGAGCAATTTGATGGGTGATTGGTTTAAAGAACAAACCTTTCGAAGATTGACTCCAGGAATTACGCTCGGTAACCACGCCCGGTAAACAATACTGCACTGAGGCAAACACATTTACGCAAATCACGGGATACAAATAACTGTCAAATAGACAGGATTTGCGAGGTCCAGGCTAGACTACCATAAAATGGACTTTGCCAAATTCCCGAAATCCTACTGATAGAATTAGAATCGAGCGTATAGTAATCAGTTGGTGTTAAATAGCTCATGAGAAAGATATTGGATGCAAACAATGGGTTATTAGTAGTTTCTGTCTAAAAAGCTTCCTTTTTATGGCAAGATATCCAAAGACTTTACTACTGACCAGAAGGACTTAAACCCTAATAACATGGTATTTTAAGATTTTAGATTAACCTTAAATGACTCATACTAGTTTTTACTATGTTTTTCCTTTCGAAACGAAGTAGTCTACTGATTTTGTTTAGATTGATCATAAGAGCGTCACTAGCTACTCGCTCAAGAGCGCGATGACTGAGATTTTCCACTACCCTGAAGAAAAGATTTTTAAAACTTCGTTTTGGTCAAGCCCATTTTTTTCTATGCGAATACTGTGATAGTTTTATTTCTTGCTCTAGTTATTATTCTTTTTTACCAGAAAAGTGAGTAGTTCGATATTTATTCTTATACATCTAATGTAGATATTTGTATAGATTTCAGATATATTCCGATTAGGATGGGTCCCTGTTCCCCTGAACTAAGCCAGGCATTCATTTGGATTTATACTGTTGATGAAAAAAGTCGAATCGGTTACAAGCTATGGTCTAGTACGAACGTGGTATTGAACTCGGTGGGAACTGACCACTTCCTATCTGAATCGCTAAACTACCTCAGCTATGAAGATCCTGAACCATGGCCATCAAAAAATGTAGGAAAATTAATATATAAGGCCATCGAAATTTCAGCTGATATATATAACATTACGAATTTCAATATAATCGGAACGAGTCTTTTCATTCCGATAACTTGTGGTTTGCAAGTAAGTTTTTGATGTCATTAATTTTTGAAATTTGTCTTTAGCATAAAGAATAGTTTTGTTCTGCTCATTTTCCTATGAAGTATCTAAAAGTAATCTAAATCATCGGCGAAATTCTGTAAAATTCAGCATATTATTTATTCATTGAATGAACATACAAGTAGCACACAAGCATAAAATATTTTTTTCTGTGAAAACATAAGTGCTAACAATTAACACTTTTTCTGTTATGCAGCACAAAGAATATCTTGAAGAAAGTTTACTGACAATTGTCATAAAGTATATGATGGTTTTCATACATCGTTTATTTCAAAAATGTTGTTGGATATCACCTAATTCTCTTTTCGCTTCCATTTGGCCTTGTGAAATTCGTGAATGAAATCTAACTGAGAACCAGGTGTCGTAAAAATTTGTATGGCCACTAACTTGCTAGTAAAAATTCATTGATATAGTCGTTTTGTGATTACTCTAATTTGAATCACTCAGTTAGATTTTTGAATATGACCTGAACAAGTCAATAACGAATAACAGCATATCACGCATCTCTGTTGATCCTTAAATATCGGAAAATGACAGTTATAAAAGATTTAAGAAATTAAATTCACTTGCACTATTTAAACAACCCATGATATTGTCAGTCTGTTTATATTTGATATGATCAAACCCATAAGATCTAAGACATTTAGTTATCTAAGTCCATTATGTTAAATCATATCAAAACCTACTCTCAAAATGTGGGCACTACATGAATTTTAACTTACAGGTTACAATTTCAGATCTTGTACCTAACAACTTCAGTATGAACTAGCTAGGTGATACAATAAAATCTGACATACATAAACCAATATGTGATGAGTTACATTTATGGAAATACGCTACTATTCATGCATTCTAGCGATATGTTTCGGAAAGTTTTCGAGATAGGATTGATGAGAAAGAACACTTCAACAGATTTCTACACGTAACCTAATGTCAATCGTAGTATATTATTAGACCTTTCTTTGAAAAATTGTTTCATTTACGCTTTGTTTTAAAAAAAACCTTTTTTTAGCAAAACGATGAAAAATTCTCAATGAACGTGGCTGGATTAATATGGAATGAATTCCTTTCCCAAACACCAATAACTGATTTATTCATTCAAAGTGGATTAACTATCAAGCAGACTCAGTCGATTAAATTGCATGGGATGGATCCAGTTGAAAAGGAGAACTACATGGTAAGTGAATGAAACGTAAGCATTGTAGTTACAGATAAGTGATGAGGAGCAGTCTGTAATTTGTCAATGCTTTAAATCTTTTATCCACATGGAGAATGGAAGTTTCAAGATTAGATTATCTTGATCAAAGTGCACAACAAATTCTCTAGGTGATAGCTGTAGATAACGAAAACTGCTTCCAGTCACAAGGCATGTGACTGAGTATGTATTCAGGGGAATAAACTTGTATTTATTTAATTAAAATAGCCGGTATTGTATTACTGGTCAGAGTAGGAATAAACAGGGTCAAAATGCAGTCACCTCATTCAAATCCTGTTGGTAATTTTGGATCTTATAGCTTTCATCCTTAATGTATGGCTTCTTGGTTTCTACAGAAAAGGAAACAATGGACGGAATATCAGACGTGATAGATCCCCTTTTATTTTGTTCCGAGGTAACCTGCATGACTCTGGCAAGTGTTTGCCTGGTTTTTGATTTCCAGTTGCTAACGCCATGAGAAGAAATTTCTTTTGAAGGGATTTGAGGTGAAAACTGGGTAAGTGATAGTCATGAAGACTTTCGAAAATGACTGAAGAGCCTAAGAGAAAGCTGCTTGTGGCCGTCAACACATGGCCTGTTCGTGAAGAGCTTCCGATGCTTTAGCTGTATAATTCGAAAACTTTACAACCAGAATCTAAAATCTGTATAATAGAGCAAAGTGTGCTACTTTTGGCAGCCACTCTTATTAACCTTTTTGTATCAATTGTGCCGATGTGGGAAGGCTAAAAATATTGATTATCTTGATGAGACAACTTACTGCTGACAAGTTTTTCATGACTTTTTCCTTGGACTTCACTTTGGTTTCAATCATTACTGACCTGAAATCGATCTATTTAAATTTTAGGAACCAAAAGTCAGGTGTCCCAGCCTATATAGCCCGACTAAGTCATAATGATAGGCACACATAACATGAGTGTGAACATGTTGACTTCAAAAAATAGACTCGTAAATTACCACCTATCTCACATTCGATTCTGATATGGCACAGTCATGAGATACACATGTGAAAGCTCAGCCTAACAATTAGAACAATGTATGGAATACTTGATTTCAATTTATTCAGTCTAAGGGAAGCGTTCTCACATCGAGACCTCAATGCTTTAGATATACAAACTGGGCAGAAGTAGTTAGTTTATGAGACACAACAACTCTTTGGTCACTTGTGATCTTTGAACATTCTCTATTTTTTTAACCGTCTATGACGAGAATTTTCATCAAGTGCAGCTGAGAAAATTCATCCCTTTATATTTCTGCCACATACATATTGTGTTTCCTTTCTAACCTACAGAGACCTGCATTGAATATGAACACTGTACGTTATAATTCATTAATTTCTGATTTAAACAATGCAATGTATGATATGATCGATAGAAATTGTAAGTTTTCTCTTCTAAATGATAAAATTAAAGTATTTTCTTGAAAACGAATTGCAAAAAGGGGTTTATTCCTATAATATTATTGTAAGTGTTGAATTGAGTAACATTAAGCCAGTTAAATAAAGTGCATACCCGTTGCACAAGTGAGTGGCAGCTATCTTGAAACAATACAGCTAAGTGGTTAACATGATGGTATTTGAAGCGAACGGTACTAGGTTGGGATCTTGTAATGAATGTCAATACTGTGATGCAGGCACATTCGATTGACAAGCCCCGAAAATAGAACAAAACACCTGTCCTGGATTTCACCGCTCACCACACATTCTATGCGGAACATTGAGTGGTTTCATTGCGATTAGAGTTCAAGTTCAAAAACGTTGTATGATCAATAAATTCTAGAATACACAAATCATTCTGTATTTTAGAATGAATTCACATTGATGAATAAGATCGAGATATTTAAAGTTGACAGGGTTTCCAGTCGAATGCTACCAATCATTCAACAATTCTGAGATATATAACTGAAACTAGAGACTCGTGAGAGTCATATGTATATATATATATATATAATTCCTGAGCAGTGCAACTTCGCCACGACCGTAGGTGCTACCTTGACGCGATGGTCGGGCTTGCCTATCGTGATGATTCAATTGAGCTGTAATGGCTGGAGCATTTGTTCCTGAAGGTTCTATTATGCCAGGCAGATCGATTGTAGAACGATGAGACTAAAAGCAGCTACTCAAGGTCTGAGAGCGAAGTTGTACTGCTAACCAGGAGTATCTACACTCTCAAAGAAACTAACGCTTCCTATAGAAATCAGATACGAAACAGTCAGTGTCAGAATCAAGCACAAATGTAGGTATGACTGAGATGTTAACAGGTTATTTATTCAGTGAAAAATAAATAGAAACGCTTGTCCATCTAAATGACTAGACCACATGCGCTATGCTTTGACATTTCAGACACACTCACATGGATAACCAGTCCCAACCAGTATGAAACTGAAGTGCAGCAATTCCAGTCATTTACTCTATAACAACTCTATAACATCCAGCAATGTCCTGTGATATTAGGTTGCTTTAGCTAAAATCTCTGTAATACAATTCGGTCGTTATAATCTGTTTCAGTCATAAGAATTGGGAAGAGACATGAGCTCGTATCTTGTTACTCAACGACTGATGTTCTATTTCGGCTAATCCATTCATACATCTTTTCTCGAATGAAGCCAGTGTTGTTTCTCCAGACAGACAGTGAAAAAATAACCTACCTACCCTCATCTTTATCCTAGAACAGCAAGTCTAATCGCATCACAAGCTCGATCATACTCAGTGTTTCCAAAAACTTGTAACATAAATTTTTCTCTGGAGAATAATAGTCGTGTAATACTGGAGTGGAACGTAGACCAGCAGACCATCCAGCCAAGAAAACCGTTAAACAACTCAACTTTCAGTAAGTTTATGCTGAACAAAACCAGATTCCACATTCACGACAAAATTTTGTGCACAGATCCTGTAGAACAATCAAAACTAAGGACACCAGTTTAGGTATCACTACAGATAAGATATTGATGGAATAATGTACACTTGATGAAGTCATTAACACATTCACTTATTTACTTGCATATCAGCTGTGCTCTAAATGTAAGGGATAATGATACTACACCATTGTTCAAGATGGAGTAAGTAAAGCGAAGTCCTGAACCGGAACTTGTCGAGTCAAAGTTGAACAAACCACTTAAGCATTAAAACACCATTCTACATAAATCAACTATCATTTTGTGTATTTCTTCTTTCTTACACACACACTTTCAGTGACAATTCATCTTGGAAAAGTAAATCATTTTGTATCAAAAAGTAAACAATACGCTCAACTATCACAATCATTTCATATTACACTGTTAATAAATCTTCCAAAACAAGAATTATTGTATCCTTTTCTTCATGTTTTCATCATTTTGATTCATGTGTTGTGTAGTTTAGTTATCAATCAGTCAATGTCTAGCAGATAATGAGAAACCATCTGATTGAGTCAATTCATAAAGTTCTCCTAACTAATAGTCTTAAATGTATCAGGGAATAAAGATTTCTTAGTTGCTAGCTAACGTTGATTTATAGTTGGTGACCTAAGATGGTATGGTTCAGAATGATGCAAGCATGTGATTTACGAGGTCCAGGCACTTGGTGGTTATGTTACGTATGCCCAACCACCGACCAACTCGAAGAGCGATGACGCCTGATGTAGGGGCTTGATAGAAAAACGCTAGGGGCGGCCAAAGTAAAACATGGCGAAAATCTATGAAATCACTGAAAAGTGGACTGAGCCACGTTAGTAAGTGTGGACTACCTGGTTGGAGTCTGCGAGACGATAGTAATTATTGGTTAGACCTTGAACGCGCGGCTTAAAATCATTTTCGATGGCGCAAGTACATCCGTTCTTTGTGTTCTCTCAAATTCTAATCTTCGGAAGTCTTCATCACCTTTATCATTCTTTTTCTGAATTTATCTCACTGAATTATACTTTTCGAATCATATCTTCGAAACCTAATATTCTCCATTACTGCTAATACAGTTACTACCTCAACTACTATGGCATTTGAATTGACAATTCAGTATCCGTATGCTAATGTGGTATGGCAACCTGAATTGATGTACGTACGTACGTACGAAGTTCTACATTGTAGCTGATTGACTGAGACATAGATTACCAAGCAGAGATGCAAAATGGGTTGATAAAACTGTGAATATTCAGCGACATGTATCACGTATCCTCAATAATCCCTCAATGAATAATCTTAACCGTCTTAAGAGTGAGTTAGAAACAATTGGGTATACCTAAACTAGTATCACGACATCATTTCCCTAACAATTGTTGGTCTAAGCCATGCGTAATATTCAATGGTAAATTTAACATCTCGCATATTGAATGTGCATGCGCACGTGCAATGCAACTACTTTTCCCATGTAAAGTTCTCCACCTGTCCCTTTCAGTCAGTCAGTTGCAACCTAACTACATCAGTTCATGTTGCCATACCACATTAATACCGAGACGCAATTATCAATCCCAATTCCATAGTGATAGAGATAGTAAAGGTATTAATGGTAATGAAGAAGACTAGGGTTTGATGATATTATTCAAGACGTATAATTCAGTGAGATAAGGTTAGAAAGACAAAGGCAGAGGTATTGACGAATCCAGAAGATTAGGATTTGAGAGAGCTCAAAGAGTGGATGCACCTGCGCCATTGCAAACGATTTTGAGCCATGCCATTCAAGGTCTCTAACCATTGATGACTTTCGTCTCGCGGACCCCAACCAGGTAGTCTACATCTACCAACATGACTCAGTCCACTTGTCAGTGACTTCATGAATTTGTGCCATGTTTTGGTCTGGCGGCCCCTAACTTTCTTCCATCCTACTCCTACACTACAAAACATAGCTCGTCGAGGCAGTCGGTGGTTGGGCATTGGTAACACATGTCCTAACCATCTCAACTGATGAAGTTTCACCAACTCATCTATTGATCTGCCATCCTTAACTAGTACTCGTTTCCTAACGACAACATTGCTTACTCGGTTGTCCCACGATATACGAGCAATGCTTCTAAGACATCTATGATCGAATATTAGTAACATAAGAATATCTTCTACTCTGAACGGCCATGTTACACAGCCATATAGGAGAACAGAAGAACTGCTGTGCAGTACACCAGCCCTTTAGTTAGCGAAAGGATATCACGCCTACGCCATTAATGGCGTAAAGTGGCAAAAGCAAATCGAGCTTCCTGTATCCGCGCTGAGATTTCGTTAGGCCAGGCCACTGACTCCCTAGATAAGTGAAGTGTTCAACACGATCGACTACTTCACTCCCTATCACTAGTTCAGGTGCCGATGCAACTCAGTCTTGAAGCAACATTTTGCATTTCGAGGGAGAAAACCGCACCGCGACACATGCTTGCACTGTTGCTTATGGTAGTCAGAAGATTCTGCATTTTGTCAGCGTCTTCACCGAATAGAACTATGTCATCGGCATATTCTAGATCAGTAAGCGATTTTCATTGTAGCAGGTCCACCCCTGAGAAATCTGACGAGCTTAATGTTAGCTCTAAGAGGATGTCTACGACAAAGTTAGATAACAATGGAGAGAGTGAACAGCCTTGACGGACACCACTTGATGTACAGAATTCCGATGATAGTTCACCATAAGCTCTCACCCGACCAGTGGTGTTCGAGTAGAGAGCTTGTATAAGGTTAATGTACTTCTTTGGTACACCTTTCAATGACAGACACTGCCACAGAACCTCACTATCCACCGAGTCAAATGCCGCTTTTAAGTCCAGGAACACAACTATTGTCGGACGTCAAAATGTGTGTTTGTGTTCCAGAACCCTTTAAGATTCTAGAGCCATTTTAAGCCAATGGTTAACATAGAGCAACTTCTTTATTAACCAATGTGGACTCTCTGCATATATCAAGTTGGATTTCAGCATTTCCACCTCTTATTTTCATAAATAATATCCAACTATGGAGTAGGACTTTCCTGTTAAAGGCTTATAAAACGTATGATGGAACAAGAGACAACTCTCCTCATTGTCAGCGACACTAGGGTATTTTATTTACAGGAGAAGGGAGGCATCACAACGACATGTTTTAAACAACAGTTCAGCTACACATTTTTCTTACAAACAAACAAACAATAACAAAATGTATGCAAAAAAAATCAGATTTGAAACATCATTTATTCATCGATTAAAATGGGCATACATTTTTTACATTTGTTTATGGATAATATTCTATTGGCCAATTCAATGGTTACAACGTTGGGCACTTGAACAACGTCAATTATGGATCTGTTATAATCTAGTTGAATTTAAACAACCTCCAGCACATGTTTATTTAAATCAATTGAAAAATGAATGGTGATTATTGATTGATGAGTGGATGAGTGAATGGATGAAAAACTTCCAAAAGTTGCATTTTTAATAAGTAGACTGTTTTCTTTATTTCAAACTTGATGAAATAATGTTTTGTAAATTTTTACATAGATTGTACATTCATCAGATCATGATGTGTACACAGATAGATGTTATTTATTGATTGGAAGTGCTGTTTTTTAATGAGAAAATATATCTGATTAATTTGTTCTACTCTTTTTATTACTACTTATTCACTAAGAAAACAGTTAGTTATGTACATGGTCAAGCAGGACAGGTATATTCTATCAGTTAAAGTTATTGTCAGTTACTATGTACGTAAATGAGCAACAGTTGCCATACCACATTAGCACCTGGAGCTGCAATTGACAATTCAAATAGCTTAGGAATAGGAGTAGAAGAAGGATTAGCGGTCATCAATCGAAATAATGATCGAAGATATCATTCAAGATGTATACACCCCAGAAGAATCAGTTTATAAAATAAAGAAAATGGGAAGGAAAAACGGTCATCAGGAATACAGAAGATTAGCATATTTGTGAAAATACAAAGAATGAATGCATCTGCGACATTGAAAACGATTTAAAGACATGTCATTCAGCTTCTCTAATCATCGGTCACTATCACCTGGAGGACCGTAACCCGATAGTCTACATTTACCGACATGACTTAATCAAGTTGTCATTGGACTCATAGATTTGTGCCATGTTTTGGTTTGGCCGCCCATAGCAGCTATCTTTCAGCCTAATCCTACACCACAAAACAGCTCAATGAAGCAGTCGGTAGTTGGGCATTCGTAACCCATGTCCTAACCACATCAACTGATGGCGTTTCCAAACGTCATCTATGGATCTTCAATCCGTACTGAGTACTCGATTGTCCTAGGGTATACAAGCAAAGCTTCTCAGATACCGATGATCGAATAATAGTAGCTTACGAATATTCTCTATTCTTACTGGTCATGTTTTACACCAGTAAATTAAAGCAGAGCGATGTGCTGGTCAGTAAACTCATACTTTGGTTAGTACACGGATATCTCGCCTACGCCATAAGTGACGCAAGTTGCTAAAAGCCAATCGAGCCTTCTGTATTCGTGCTGCGATTTCGTCAATCACCAGGTCATTAGCACTGGTGAGACTCCCGAGACAAGTGAAGCGGTCAACAGGCTCAACTGCTTCACTCCCTATCACTAGTTTAGGTACCGATGCAACTCAATCTTGAAGCAACATTTTGCATTTCGAGGGGCAGAACCGCATCCTGAACATGCTTGCATTGTTGCTTATGGTAGTCAGAAGACTATGCATTTGTCAGCATCTTCACCAAGTAGAACTACGCGATCGGCATATTCTAAGTAAACAAGCTTGCCCCGATGAAGACAATGTTATCTTTAAAAGCATGTCTACGACAAAACTAAGCAAGAATGGAGAAAGTAGACATCTGTGACGGACACCACTTGAAGTAATCAATTCGCATGACAGTTCGCCATAAACTCTAAATAGACTAGTAGTGTTCGAGTAGAGAAAGAGAGAGCCCATATAAAGGTTTGTGTACTTCTATGATGCTGCTTTTATTCACGGACAGTGCCATAGAACCTAATGATCGATCAAAATACATGAAACATTATTTGAATTCTGATTAATTAACTCAAAACCATCATTTTTACCATAATTATGTAATTGTATTCTCGTCAATTTTTGTTTGTTTAATTTTCGAATTTGTCTTATTCAACACTTTGTGTTGTTTTGATTTGAATGAAGAAGAGGAGGTTGATTGTTTCTTGGTTCCTGTTGCTGTTCTTTTCATTGACTTCATGTTAGTAAGTTTCACTTCGGTGTGATTTATTAAGTGTGATAGACCAGCGGAACGTATTCCTTGTAATAATTGTTCACGGGCACATTTTAATTCTGTTGATAAATGTTCAATTTCCGGAGCATTCATTAAAGCTGGAATCAGTGTAGATCGAAGCCAACGTGGACTAGAATGACCATCAACCCCAATAAAATAAAGAGTATTAAAAATAAATATTGACCTATGTCTAATTACATAATCAGTCACATTATAATTGTTATGTTTGTTAAATGTCCAATATTGATCAAATTCTACTGATCAAGTTGATCAACAGACGACTATCAATCAGTAATCAACAAACACATCGATATTGATTCAATTTATCAACCAATCAGCAAAATCATAGGTGATCTAGGATCAACAAACAGATCTAAAGTGGGATACAATCAAAACAAAGGTCCAAACAACGACAGGTTCACGGTCAACAGCAACCAATCAAGATTGAGGTTAGCAGAACAGGCTACAAATCAAACGTGGAGAAATTCGAATACTTCCCTGCTATCTGAAGTTTGTGCTGATGATGTTGTTCAGAAGAACAATGAAAGCTCCACAACCAAAACAACCAGCTCAGAGAACGAAACATCACAAAAGACCATGGTTGCCGTATGTAATGTGGAATACTAAACTTGAGAGTAGACAGCTAGAGATATTTGACACGAAGCACTGACTATTCAGGGATAAAGAGTGTCTTTAACTTCAAGGACATTCCTAACGTTTTTGTAGTTTCAACTTGTTTCACACAATAAATGTTAACATTAGACTCTTTGGCTCACGAATAATTTATTACACCTTAGTGTAGTCAGCAGTGCCATTCCACTACCAAACTTTAGGCAAAGGTGTTCAGTCTTATCTCTTTCCAATGGACCTGAATGGTAAGGTAGAATCCAAAAGAAACACGTTTTTCAGTCAATATAGCTCTATCATATCACAACAGTCGTTAGGGCCAGAGATCATCACTTCATTGTGACAACTATAGTCGAACTAAACCGAAGCAGATAAGGTGAAGTTAGTTTGACTGAAGTGGAATTCTCTACACATGCTTAAAAACAAGAGTCCTCTGTTTTGTTCTACCAACATTGTTAGGATATTCACCAAATATCCCGAGAGAATTATTTTGTAAGTCTAATTCTGCTGATTAATGTCTATTGGTCGTCGTACCTGTCAATGTCACATACTTCAAATATTGTTCCCTATTCGATCTCACTGCATACATGTGCATTGTCTGTGTTACGCTCGTCTCTGGGTTTGCTCAAACTATTATGAGTTCACCTTAGTCGAATAACGAGAACAAAACAATGAACCAGCGTTCAGGTAGGCTACTGTGATCTCTTGACCAAATCGAATCAGCAATAAGTTTTGATAGAGCGTAGAAATCGTATTCTACAAACACCCAGCCAGCACACAATCAATCCAAGCACACAAATCGCGTTTACTTATACTCCATAGAGACGTCCTTGGGACAGTCACAAAAATAACACATTAAAATGGCACAGTAACCAATCACAGCCAAGGATTTTCCAGGTGGATAATATGATCTCAAGCTCAACTGACCCGTCCATGAAATAAATCCAAAATAAAGATACTTATAAAGCGAGTTCTGGGGATCTAACATCCCCAACAGTCTAACATTTTATGATCCGGATCTTTAGTCCGGAACCCTTGTTCTCTTCTGGACCTCATATTTTCTGGATGTTTGTAGAATACATTTTCTACTTCATATCAAGTCTTCTCATACTTATAGGGGTTTTGTTGTGATAGTTGCTTAAGATATTTCCCGGCTAAATCTTATTGCTTAGTATTCTTGACACAAAACACTGGACAAGTAACCCAAATCAGAACACGGTTGAACAGGAAGGATTGTATTCCAAAATAGCAAGGAAAAAGAAGCTGGAGGTGATGGCGAAAGCCAAGGCAAAGAAGGCTTGAAGGCGAAGAAGGCAAAGATAAATACAATGCTAGTCTATTTATAGCCTTTTCATGAGAAAACTTCTGGAAGAAAATTCACGTGATCGACTGGACTGGATTTGACCAATCAGCATGCAGCTAATAATACGAGAATTTTCTATCCTGTTCTCCAAGCTTCGATCAGGCGCTGATTGGATAGGGAATTAGCCAATCAGCGCGTAGTGACGTAATCATGCTTTAAATCCATCTATGTCCCACTAACACCTCCCCTTTCAGAAGATTCGTGACACTTGGTTTACCGACCAAGGTGAATTCATAGTAGTTGAAGCATATCAATAAACGTGATGTTGCTGTCCATTGAAACAAACATATAAAATCATGAATAACAGACTTCAGTTGTAAGAACTTACCGAAATAGATTTACTTCATTCCATTCTGACGGTAAACGACATTTATCAATGTCATCATTACCACTGCGAACACTATTTTGTATTGCGATTTCATTTAACCAGCTGAGAACATCACTCCAACCTGGAGTAGTACAAGTATTATCATAATCAGAGGCACTTTTATCTATCAGCATAACTTTTGTTGTACAACAGTGTTCCTGGCAGGAGAAATTGAAATTAAAAATATATTCTCTGTTTTTGTAATAAGTCACTATGATCGAATAATATGTAGATACACACAAGCATTTCAGAAAAGTCAGTCAGCTAAAACGTAAAACTTCGCATGCATATACATCAGTTCAAGATATACATTCGCTTTTTGTCCTACCGATTTTGCAACATAACACTTACATTACAAGAAGCCAGGTTAGTTAGTTAGTAAGCCATCTTTGACCACTGCCTGTATCAGTCAGCCAGTAAGTAAGTTACAACGTAGAACTTCGTACGTAAGTAAATCAGTTCAGGTTGCCATACCACATTAGAACATAGATGCGTTTGTCTATTCAAATCCCATAGTGGTGGAGATAGTAGAAGTATTACTGGTAATGGAGATTAGGATTCAAAGATATTATTCAAGAAGTTGTCCACTGATGCCTATTGTTGCTGTCTTTTCCATCGCTTATGTTTTCGTCAAGCACCACTGTTCGCGATCGTTGCGTAGGCTTTTATCAGCCTACGCTTAAGCTGACTTCGTCCTTCATCATGTTCAGAGACAGGTGGGATGAATTTTGAAGTATCCATCAGTTCGGTAGTTGCTACTGTGATCCACGGCTTCTTCAGAACCTTATGGTTTACCTTACCAGCATATATCACTGCTGTTTCCATAGCTTTTTGGATATCGTTCTATGCTTTTTCCGGATGGGAATCATTTACATGGTCGCTTAACTGTTTTCCTAGTTGTTCCTGAAATATATTCATAGCTTTGCTATCATTAGGTAGAACCCGAACAGGTTTCCTTGCGATGTCTTTCCTACGTCCGGTAAGTCGCAAACAAATATGCGCTAGCCTTAGAGCATGATCTGAATCTAGACAGTCAGTCAGTTGCAACGTAGAACTTCGTACGTATGTACATAAGTTCATGTTGCCATACCACAGCACAGAGACGAAAATGTCAAATCAAATCCCATAGTGATAATGATAGTAGAGGTATTAATGTTAATAAAGAAGACTACGGTTCGAAGATATTATTGAAGAAAAATAATTCAGTGATATAAGGTTAGAAAGACAAAGGCAGAGGTATTGACGAATCCAGAAGATTAGGATTTCAGAGAGCTCAAAGAGTGGATGCACCTGCGCCATTGCAAACGATTTTGAGCCATGTCGTTCAAGGTCTCTAACCATTGATGACTTTCGTCTCGCGGACCCCAACCAGGTAGTCTACATCTACCAACATGACTCAGTCCACTTGTTAGTGACTTCATGAATTTCTGCCATGTTTTGGTCTGGCCGCTCCTAGCTTTCTCCAAATCTACTCCTAGACCACAAGACATAGCTCGACGAGGCAGTCGATGGTTTGGCATACGCAAGACATGTCCCAACCACCTCAACCGATGAAGTTTCAATACTTCATCTATTGATCTGCCATCCTTAACTAGTACTCGTTTCCTAACGACAACATTGCTTACTCGGTTGTCCCACGATATACGAGCAATGCTTCTTAAACATCGATGATCGAATACTAGTAACCTACGAACATCTTCTACTCTTAACGGCCATGTTTCACAGCCATATAAGAGAACGGAACGAACTGCTGCGCAGTACACCAGCCCTTTGGTTAGCGAACGGATATCACGCCTACGCCATAAGTGAGGCAGGTTGGCAAAAGCCAGTCGAGCCTTCTGTAACCGTGCTGAGATTTCGTCAGTCACCAGGCCGTCAGAACTGATGAGACCCCCCAGATAAGTGAAGTGGTCAACACGCTCGAATACTTCACTCCCTATCACTAATTCAGGTGCCAATGCAACTCAGTCTTGAAGCAACATTTTGCATTTCGAGGGGGAAAACCGCATCCCGAACATGCTCGCATTGTTGCTTATGGTAGTCAGAAGACTCTGCATTTTGTCAGCGTCTTCACCGAATAGAACTATGTCATCGGCATATTCTAGATCAGTAAGCGACTTTCCTGGTAGAAGGTCAACCCCTGAAGAGAGTGGACAGCCCTGACGGACACCACTTGATGTAGAGAATTCAGATGACAGTTCGCCATATGCTATCACCCGACCAGTGGTGTTCGAGTAGAGAGCTTGTATAAGGTTAATGTACTTCTCTGGTACACCTTTCAATGACAGACACTGCCACAGAACCTCACGATCCACTGAGTCAAATGCCGCCTTAAGGTCCAGGAACACGACTAACGTCAGACGTCTAAATGTGTGTCTGTGTTCCAGGACCTGTCGTAGTGTGAAGATGTGGTCTATACAACCACGTCCAGGTCGAAAACCAGACTGGTTTTCTCTAGTCTTCTCTTCACGAGCTCTAGTTAGACGTCTAAGTATAATCGAGGCTAACAATTTAGAAACTATATTAGTTAAACTTATTCCCCTGTGATTGTCATAAGAGGACTTCTGTCCTTTCTTGTAGATAGGGACAATTAGCGACTGAGACCAGTCAGATGGGATTACGTCCAGTTCCCAGATTCTACCTAGGATCTCGGTCAGTCTAACCGTTAAAACTGGACCGCCATCCTTAAACATCTCGGGGGTAAGCCTATCGGGACGTGCCGCTCTACCTCCCCTTAGATTTCCTATAGCTTTCTCAACTTCATGTAAACTGGGAGGACTTAAATCGATTTGCCATTCAGGATGACTGGGAATCTAGACATGTACTCCAGAAAGAGCGACAGTCCTCTACCAAACATCTCCATCGGTGACTGATAGCGATGTGATCTAGATGGGTCCAGACCATGGCCTTTAATAGAGATGATCAATCATATAATGAAAGCAATTTGAAAAAAAGAACAGAAGAGCATTCGTTGACCAGTAAACATCTTTCAAACTTACTCTTAATTCAGCTAATCGTCCTTGTGCAATTTCACAATAATCATTCCATCGACTGATGCAAGATTCGATGTACATCTCAAGATTGTCATGATTATTATTCTTGTTATCATTGTCATCATGGATGATATTGTTTGTATAGTCTAAATCCATTTCAAGTATTTCGTCTTCAGTAGCTTTAATATGAATTTCATTGATATGCGTTTTTATTCGATTATTGGTTGATTTTTTCATTAGACTAAACCAATTCGGTTGTGTATTCAGTTGAATTTGTAAAAATTTCACATTTCTTTCAAAAGGCAACAAATCAATGAGTAAATTACAAAAATACACCACAGTACAACGTGATGATATGATATTTTGTACAAAAGGTGCAGAAGAAGAATTATGAGATTGGTGGTGTTGATCAGTGTTACGTATTGTCGATGTTGATGATGAAAACGGTGTACAAAATGTTTCTAACCACCATTGTTTATAATTTATCCCAGTTAATCGATAATCTTCTGAGCATAATTGACGCGCGATGAGTAGAATTGCTATTAACAATTGTTGATCGTGTTTATCGATTGCTGATAAAACGGATTGAGTTGTAGGCATGAATAAATCATCTAATAAGTGTAAATTATCCAAATCAATCTGTTTATTGTTAGCGTGATTGATACTTGAGTGAAATAATAATAATAAAAGTTGATGAATAATAACTGTATAGTGTAGTGTTTGTATCGTTGATGTGTTTTGTGAAAAAGTAAAATGATAAACGAATAATCAGTAAGAGTTGAAAAAGAAAAATTACCAATATGAATGAGAAACATCAGCAGTAAGTGTACACACTAACCTGTGGACAGGAATCGAACTCAGGACCATAAATCCTGAATTGACAATGACTATGTACTTAAAAGTGACTAGCTTCACGAGGGAAACCACAGGGTTTTAGTGAGAAACCGTTACCAGCGGAGTTCAATCGTGTCAGTTAATAGGTGGTTACACACCGAAGATTTTAGTGGTCAGCCGTTGGTTTCGCAACAACGTAGGACTTCGTACATACATAAGTTCAAGTTGCCATACTAGTCACACAGAGAGGTAATTGTGGCCTACAATCTGATTCTGTTTAGGACGAACGACTGAATATGCTGTGAAATAAATTTCTTAACTAATTTTCAGTTTTCATACTTAGGTGAACATGGTTTGTGAGACGGTAATAATAGGAAATCAAATACAGGTTTAGTTTTGTGAGTGCAATTGATGTATTCGCAAATGCACTGAGAATATAAAGCGTAAAAGCAAAGTGGAGGACGTGCATGAAGCAACACAATGTGATGACACATGACTAAGTATTTATAGTCAGAATAAAATAGGCTAAACATGTAATAAGCAAAGTAATCATGCACTGTTACTTAAGTCCGTTACCCTCAATGAAACATAGGCCACTGAACAGAATTCACAAACCTACTCTATCTTGAACCTTCCTTCTTAGTTTTGTTCAATCGCTCATCAGTCTCCTCATGCCTGCCTCCGTTTCTCGATGTAATGAGTTTTTTCGGCCTCCTTATATCCTTTTGGCCTTGAGGATTCTAGCTGAGGTCTGTGTGTGACTGACCTCAAGAAGCTGTCTCTTGTGATCTGATCTGGCACGATAACAGGTCTTTAAAGACCAACGCTAATATACCTTCCTTTTCAGGTTCCGCATGAAACACCTACGGCATGGGCAGCTGGAAAGTCACATCCACCCGTAACAGCACACGAGACCAAATAGGTCCCATTCAAAAAATCATTCCACACATACTTGTAATACATAAAACAAACTTACATTTAACAGTGGTTACACCTCCTTTGATACATGTACTCATAACAGATATCAATTTAAGAATATGAGACCAATTTACACAATCCAAATTACTGTTAGATAAAGTGATTAAAATGCGTTCAGATATGAAGTTTAAATCTAATAAAACAACAAACTGTTGTTGAATTTTTTAAAGAACATCACCAATGAATAACTTACTTGTATAATAGAATATCGCTGGTATGGATTTATTTCCATTAGAGTTAAATATTGCCTTTGAAAGTATTCATATACTTATTGTTATCAAAAATATATATATATATTTCTAAGTGTATACTTGAATTGTTTGATTTTGTATGTAAAAACTCTTCGAATAGATTTTCAATAGAGCGTTTAATCTCTTCAGTTGTATGAATACTACATAATAATTTGTAAATCGAATCATGAACTGTTTCCCAATCTAAAGATAAAATAATAAGAACATGAATAATAAGGAGTGTTTGTTGTGTAAGAGGTAACTCAAGGTCTGAGGGCGAAGTTGTACTGCATATTGTACAGCGACATGGAAATGAATCTGGACAAGCGTCAGACTTAACCACCTTGGAACATGACCATAAAACACAAGGGAAAACTAGCTCATGCCGGCCATTTTATAAAGAGTTAGCGCGTTAGCTGTACTATTCATTTGACCTTACTGCGAAAGACTGAAATCCGTAAGGTAAGGTGAGGTGTGACATTTTGAGGGTCGACCTTTTCTAACCCCTTCCTTTCTTGTGTAGAGGCGGCATCAGTGCCGATGCTCGTTTTCCGGGGGAAACAGCCTGAAGCTGTGACATTCCTCTAAAGTATGACCTCACCCTCAGAACGTGAGTGGCTGCTTTTAGTCTCTCCGTTTTTCAGTCGATGTTTCTGGCATGGTAGGAAGTAGAGGAAGTACATAGGTTCTAGCCAATATAGCTCAGCCGGGTCATTGCGATAGTCAAGCAGCTACGGTTGCGTCAACATTCACAAGTCTGTAGTTGATTCGGCTTATCAAAGTAATTCACTACCGAGTCTTAGAAAATGTCCACCTAGTTGTCTGGTTGTACATACCAATCAAGAAAAATGATGGACACATAAGGTGAACTGGTTATGCTTGAGGATAATTTTCAACAACACAGTATCATAGTGAATAATTTTCAATGATCCAACGCTAAAGAACACGAGTATTACAAAAACAATTCCATTATTTGTAAACTGATCTTTTTACATACATAATTATATGATTATGTAGAGTTAAATTGTTTGAACAATATGAAACACATTTTTGCCCAATTCGCAGTCCTTACGAGCATGATCTAGCGAAACAGACAGCTGACAAATGAATTCCTAGCATGCATTACTAAATCTTAATTAAACTTTCGTTCCTTCAGTCAAAGAAACAAGGTTAGAAAGTCTCAAGTATATGTATTTGCGCATGTACGTGAATACCTAATCAAACAATGAGAAAATAGATATAAAACATCTTTTCCTAACATCCAGACCTTTCACACAACATCGAGTAAAGTAAACCAATTATCGAATATGAAGGTGTAACTTTATAGACCTTGCACAGCTTGTGATATTGATGCGAAATATCGCCTTACATCCACAGCCTAGGCAAAGAGGCTGAAATTTTCATGTAATTTCGCCAGAATTTGCATTCCCTTTTTTTAGTAAAAATGGCTTTTATTTCCTCATTCTGACCTAAGTGGGTGTTGGATACGTTCATATATGGATATTTGAATTACGATATCATTCGGCAGTAATGTTACACTGAGGATTCTCGCAAAATGAAACCTAAACATTTTTACTATGAATACGTCAGCAGTTTTCACTTCGGGCAACTATAGGTAAGTGTATTCATGTCTCTGCTTTAACTAAGAATAGATATTAAGAATAAAGTATGACTATAAGAAGATGGTTATTTAAAATTTAGTGCTACTATACCTGGTTCATCCCTAATTTCCAGGGCATTCATCGCTAAGTTTAGATGACTCGAAAACAAACAGTTGGCCTGATGACCTTAAATTTTTAATGTTGCCGCTTCAAAAATGTTCACTGTATCTCCGTAGAAAGCCTCAAATGGTCTAATTGATTGTAGACAGAAGGGAAGAGGCCTCCATTAATCAGGCCTTGTTATCTAGCACCATCGGATATCCGATGTCTCAGATCAGGAACATGGGTGAAGTTAATGTATAAAAGAGAAATTTAAATAAATCATGATGAAATGTTGTCTTCCGTGCCTGAGAATATTTCGAGTTTATTGATGAGAGATTCGAAGGATATTACTTCGAATCTCAGGAATCCACTGCTCGTAAAAGCTAGAAAGTGTCTGCAGTCCATTCTACTTTTTTGACTCTAATTTCTGTGTATTTCGTTAATGTTTGTGTTGAGATCGTGTTTAGACAAGTAACTAGTGTAGTAGGGGACATGAGTGTTTATGATGATGTGGGTCACTGGAAAGTCACTATTAAGCAGCCTGAACTCATAAAGGTCTGGCTCAGCATGTTGGTTTCTTACTCCTCTCGTATGTTCAATGTGATCTGGAAAAACTAATATCTTAGGCGAAACTGGTTGAAAAATGTCATTTGTATGGAGTGAAAAGAGTATTCCTAGTTTTAAACTCACCCTAATTGAATTTTCTGTAGTGCTAGGGGAGTTGAAGAGAGAAAGTTAGCTATGACTTTATTAGGTAGGCCATTGAAATATGCAGTGACTTCGTACTTGATTGTTTGAACATATTGATGAGATATATGATTGATCATATGAAACCTTTTGAAGGTGTATCATATATTCCTTCTCTATGCAATCAAGAATTTTACATTTGATTGCAAATGATTTCTTTGAGTCACAATGAACTTATGAACAAATCAATATGGCCTTCACCATGTCTAAATATCAGCTTAAACAGCATAAAGTAGTCCAGAAAGAAACATGGAAACTTAATGAAGGCAAGAGAAATAGAAACTATAATAAAATACAAATGTTATCGTCTCAAAATGGAATCGAACAGATTAACAAAATGTACAAACAAAGGAATCATTAAGTTAAATTACAAATGTATACATGGAGGGAATTTCGCAAACAATGCCTTCAAAACTGTATTTTACATCCATTATAACCGCAAATACTGTTTCCCGAATCTGTAATATATCAGAACACAACACCGTTAAATGAAAGTTGTTTATGGGGTCAGAATACAGAATCCAGAATAGTAAAGCTTCACAGACAATGTACATATATATATGCAGTTAGGACGACCATGAATGTTAATCAATCGGAAACGACACGTGAAATATGTAAAATCGTACAGCCAGGACCACCATAAATAATGACCGATAAGAAACGACATGTGACACATGTGGAAAGTCTGAAAATAAGTGAAAACATACTGCTTTACGTCCAATGATAGAATTAGAATTACAAAATAATTTTTGGTACATTCTTATGAATATCCTAACACCTCCATGATTCCAAAAGGATCAGGATACACTGCAATATTTTCAAAGGTGGGACACGATACCAGTTCGAGAGCTAAAGTTGAAGCCTCAACAAAACGGCTGGTAATTTACTTGCCTCAAAGCTTTCGAACTCAGCTACGGTGTTTGCAAGAATGACAACGAAACTAGAGTAATGCCGGAGGTCAGACTACGACAGTGGAGGCACTCACAGAAAAGCAGCTAAATAAAAGTTCTTTCGATCCTTGTCTTTCGGTTGGTCAGGTGACGAATCGATTGTCGCTGGCAGTGAATCGTCCAAGGTAATGAAATTCATTTCAGTATTTAAGGGCCTAGTTTATCCGATTCGATTGATTTTTCTGTACACCAAGTGCTTACGGTCTTCACTTTATTGTCTTAATAAAGATTTGTGGTTAAAAGCAGATCTCTTAACTGTTCCTCGATATAGTCCCTCACTACATACATGAAATCACTTGACCACCGGTGATCTGATTACGGACTTGTCTTCAATAACCTACTCAAGTTCAGGTGTTCAGTCAGTGTTATAATACACAAAAAGAGGTGCCTCGGTAATAATATCTTTGCTTTATCCATACTATTATCTGTTGAGTCATGAATGTGTTTGAAACAAGAATATTTATGGGTCTTCCCTTCACCGCCATTTCTTTATTGCTCTTTTACAGCACCTCATTTTAATCCTCAAAAATAATAAGCCTTGGTTTTGCCGAAGACGTGGTTGCATAACTCAGGATCCTGTCAAGTTGTTATGTGGCGGATATGAACAGGAAGATCATTGCACATTGACCTCATCACTTCTTGTTATTTACAGACCTGAATTTAACTGTCATTGATTGCAAGCTGGCAGTGATTTGTCATAACGCAAACAGCATAACGCAATAATTATTGTGTTGTGCATTTCACAGCCTTAAACATTGCTTTCAATTTTATGTGAAAATATTGGCACACTATGAGGAGCTGGTGTGTCATGTGAAATATTTTTACAACTAAACAACTATTTACAGTATATATATATCAGCAGTTTTAGGATTCTGTTCTATTCGAAGCTGTATCATTAAATTCCTGTTGAGAAACATAATACAGTTTTAAACTAAGGATATAGCGGTGGCAAGGTATTTAGAAAAGCAGGTGGTCAATCGGTAATACATAACAGTTATAAATAAGTAAAAGACAGCGAAATAAAATCAATGGTACGTGAACTTGACACTTTGTCAGAGTGGGAGAAGAAAAATAATAGCATTCAATTATTAATTCCATATAGTTCAAACATGCATAGATCAGATAATATGAAAACAGGGTCAAATTTGATGTTACTGACATTATTGTAACTGATGGTCATAATAGGTCACTGCATCATGCTGTTTGAAATGGATTATATTATATTTGTTCTTTTACGCGGTTTGTTTGAGTAAATGTTCAGTGAATAGTGCTATATATATTCCGTTTGCTTACACATTTCATGTTGATTTTACGACCCCTGAAATACAGAGTAGATTTAGTTGTGAAGCCCATTGACATGCAGTAAGCCCAAGGTGCTGGCGAAGAAAGCTGCTTGCTCTACTTAGCATATTATCTTGAATTGGAGGGTTCTAACGTGTAGTTTTCCGAGTGGTTTCAAGCAATTACATTACCTGATAAGATGAAGGCATGTGAAATAGGTTATTCTTGGAGGTCAAAGATTTGTAACGAGGTGTGTAAGCGTCGGATTTAAAAAAAGTTGAATTTGTTCACTGGTAAATATTTGACGGTGGTTTTCACCTTTCGGCTGATGTTTTTGTACAAGGAAATTTCATATTGATTGATCTAAAGTAGAAATTGGGTTGGTATTTTTCTAAGTGATCAAACAATTCAAGTGAAAAAAGATTGCAGCTGGTTCTTCACAGCTTTTGTAAGTATTTTACTTGAAATATTAGCTCCATTCTTGAAAATGCCTTACCGTTGGAGATGAACCTATGTCAGCCTACTTTGTTATGTTTCTTGGTCGTATGTTCGTCTGATTTTTCTGGCTAATTCATTAACTGATTGTTGATTCTCCAAAGTGCCAAGATTCTGAAAATCGTCTAGTGTTCTTTGTGCTCACATTATCCAGTATTTCGACAATTATACTGTATGATGTATGTCCACAGTTTTCCAAAAATAGTGAAATTAGGGAAAAAATGTTGTAACGTTTGACTGCAAACGCAAAGGACGCTGAAGAACACGTCCTATTTGTCAACACGCTTTTCTTCTTCTGTCATTTTGAACTTTCGTTTGAACAGGACCGTATGGCATTAAAATCCTGATTGATAAGTGTTGGTCTTGGAGACCTGAGAGCGTGACCGCAGAGTCCAAGGGACAACTGCTTGGGGCCGGTCACGCACGACCTTTTTATGAGAGGTTTTTGAGGATTAGCTCCGTTCTCAAAGGCCCTGAGTGGGAAGCCTTACCCAAGGAGACGGAAATCCGTGAGGTAGAGGTGTGTGACATTTTTCGGGCCGACCTTTTCTAACCCTTCCTTCCTTGTGAGAAGGCAGCATCGCTGCAGATGCTGGTTGTCCGAGGGAAACACCTTACTGCTGTCACACCCCTCTACAGTCAGTCAGCAGTACGACTTCGCCCTCAGACCCTGAGTAGCTGCTTTTAGTCTCATCGTTCTCTAATCGACCAGCCTGGCATGGTAGGACCTGCAGGAACATATGTTCCAGCCAGAAAAGCTCGGTTGAGTCATCACGATAAGCAAGCCCGACCACCACGTCAAGGTAGTAGCTACGGTCGTGTAAACTGCTTCACTTATCTTGGGCGTCTCATCAGTGCTGATGGCCTGGTGACTGACGAAATCTCAGCTCGGATACAGAAGGCTCGATTGGCTTTTGCCAAGCTGCGTCACTTATGGCGTAGGCGAGATATCCGTCTGCTGACTAAAGGATGAGTTTACTGCGCAGTAGTTCGCTCCGTCTTACTTTATGGCTGTGAAACATGACCAGTGAGAGTGGAAGTTATTCGTCGGTTACTGGTTTTCGATCATAAGTGTCTTCGAAACAGTGCTCGTATATCGTGGGACAACCTAGTAAGCAATGCTGCCGTTAGGAAACGAGTACTAGGCAAGGATGGCAGATCAATAGATGAAGTGGTGAAACTTCATCAGTTGAGGTGGTTGGGACATATGTTGCGTAGGCCTAACCACCGACTGCCTTGAAGAGCTCTATTTCGTAGTGTAGGAATAGGTTGAAAGAAAGCCAGTGCGGGCCAAACCAAAACATGGCAGAAATTCATGAAGTCACTGACAAGTGGACTGAGCCACGTTGGTAGACGTAGACTACCTGGTTGGGGTCCACGAAACGAAATTCACCGATGATTAGAGACCTTGAGTGACGTGGCTCAAAATCGTTTGCAATGACGCAGGTGCATCTACTCTTTGTGTTCTCTCAAATCCTAATCTTCTGGATTCTTCAACAATTCTAGTTTTGACGTACTAAACTTTTCTCACTGAATCATACTTCTTGAATAATATCTTCTAATCCTAACCTGTCCGATTACTTCTAATACCTTTACTACTTCTTCTACTATAGGATTTGAATTGACAATTATATCTCTGTGCTGGTGTGGTATGGCAACACGAACTGATGTACTTACGTACGAAGTTCTACGTTGCATTTGACCGACTGACTGACTGAAAATCCTGATTATTTTATGACATGAAATATTGATTTACATGTGATATGTTTTGATGCATCATTACCAGATAATGGCTACTCTCAAGACAGTAACTCTAAATGAAGTTTGAAAATGTACTGATAATACACTGGTGATAAAGAAAACGGTCGCATCCATGTCACACCATGACAAGTTCATACATATATATTATTCAACAAGCAAACATTTCAGTAAAGAACACACTCATGAACGAATTCAGATACTGTCGTCATGTTGGATTGATCGAACGGCAATAAAATAAGTTCTCGTGTACAAACTCAAAACCACCTTTGTGGTAATGGAGTGAGTAGTATCTGTTTACATTTCAAGAAGAGATCTGCAAATTTCTCTGAAATATTAGTATTGTAACTTTCAATATTATTACAAGTATTCTTCTTTTTGAAGTTTGTTATCAACAGACTTATTGTATAGACTCTATTGTAAAGGAGATGGCGACTTGATTTTGTTCGATAAAGGGCTTTTCATGTCACCATTGATTCCCTTTTTGTTCGTTGTTCGGCATCCAACCATACTTTATTGCATGTAAGTCGTTTTTAGGGAGTCATTGTTTTATATCTAACCGCGAAATGATATGACATAGCAAGATAAACGGAGTATGAGCAATATGTGCACTTGCGAATTAAATATCAGAGCAAGTAATGCTGCATCAGAGTGTGTAACTACACGAGTACAGACACTGACCTAACAGTTGAAATCTGTAAATTTGTACATCTTCAGTTTCATAACTTGTAGATGGAAACTGTGTTTAACAAACTGTTTAATGATTACAATTTGATAAGTGTTGTTTATACATTTGATGAACTGTTGCTCAGCAAACGTTAAATATCAGTGATGACTGTCCTCTTTATCTCATTTAGTCGATGAGCGTAACGGAGTGAATAGTTTCTATCTGTGAATCAATACGTGTTGTAAAGTAATCCGTTTATGTGGTTATAAATTACGCTGGTTCTATTGAATTAAGGTAATCGAACGCTGAAAAACAGTGATGTGAGTTTGCATGTTTTCATGATTTGGTATCAATTTCGATTTAATCTTTGTGATTCAATTCAGTTTATTATTGCACTGATTGAGTGATTATAATAAATTTAATTTGATTCTCTAGAGATAGAATCGTATATGATGAACAGATAGATAGAAAGATTTGGAGATAGAGTTGAAACACAGTGCCGAGTCGTCGTCGATTGATAAATATTGACAAAAATGTATTATTTCACTGTGATGAACTCCTTTTTGTTAATTGGTTCAGGCTAGCCAACATATACATAAAGCGAAATAAATTTTGAAACTTTTTTCTTCATTTTCGTGAAACCTATGTATTAACTTATCGTGATTACGTGTATCCGCATTTCTGCCAAGTTTATTTCGGGTTGAAATAATTCATTTTACATAATCTAAATATTTCAGCGATCATATCTCGGGCATCTGGTGAAATTTGGGATGCAAATTCCAAAAAGTCTGCAACAAATCAAGCAATTGCAGGTGAGATATTTACGTTGGCTTGAAATTTATCATTCTGTTTGATAGTTTGTGCTCAGGTCATGATCGTTTAGATCTATTGTGCGGAAATCTAATCAAAATGAAGATATCTAAGTAGAAAATGTCAACATTTACTAAGTAAATGATGCGCGATCTTCACGACAATAACTTTTGAAGTATTCAACCTGCCAAAGTTGCTCATGCTCATTGCTGAGTAATTGTTGACAATAGCATAGAAGGGACTGATAATGCATCGTACTATATTTATTGTTTACTTGAGATCTCTGTGCTACGCATTTTATTTCTATGTTTCAGAACAATCACACTACTGTTGGTACTTATCATAATTCTCTTCCAAAAATTACACTTTCAATCTACAGGGAGTACAATCTTTATTATTATAACCGTTAGTTAAACATGACTTGAAATGATGTTTACGATTTTGTACATTGTCACGGAGTTTTAGGCAGTGTTGTGATATGGAATGTAGACAATTTACAGCATTTTGAAGCATGCGTTCATACCACAGCCAAAGGATGAGAATTGTGCAACTTTAGGTAACACTGCCTCAAGATAAATCATATTCGGGATTCATTCTAATACACAGTAGTAGTAATATTATGTGTACGTGAGTATAATAAGCCAGTCATAGCAGCTCAAGCAACAGAGATAGATGCGGAATAGATGATGAACAAATGGCGACAACAAGTAGAGTGTAGAGAGTTCGATACCATCATACAAGACTATCTGAATAGATCATTGACGCTTGTAAAGATAATCGTTCGTTTGGTCTTTGTAGTAATTTTGAAGCAAAGAAGCACTAAACTCAATCACTTTCAGTCTTTGCAATTGTCATCTACTTCTGCATGTTTTTTATTCTTTGAACTTTGTTTAAACATTGTGAAGGTCATAAATTGATGCTTCAATTTATTTATATATTCAAAACTCATGTTTCATATTCTGACATGAATATGGTCATCTTAGGTTCACATGCGAATGGCTAAGCAGATTCATTCGAGAAGTATTCTAGAATTTTCAGTATGATTAATCTGAAAAAAGAGCGCTTAAAAAACATTTCTAACCATAAGCGTTAGACATTCAAGCATATTAACTGAAAACGATACTTCACCAGATATTCATCAGTGTGTTTTCTTGTTTTTGACTACTTTGGTACTGCAATCACTGTCTACTGACATATTATATGTCTTATTTCCAGCTCATTATTATGAATGTTGCCAGTGGTTTACTGATCATACCTGAACAATGGTTCGAACACATCATTGGTACCATCATTGTTGACGACTTTCACTATAATATTGAGTGAAACGTTGAAAGGTTCGGCAAGAAAATGGAAGATTTTGTAACTTTCAGTTAGCTGTGCATTATTAATGCTTCGGATCCTGTTTTCTATTCTAAGCATAATCTTCTTGAAACGGTCGGATTTAAACTGATAAAAAATAGTTGATCTGCAGTAATATCTTTCATGTATCAAAGTGATCACTGAGTGCATTCGCTCTGCTGACCGTTGAAAATATTTAATTCACTTGTGAACAATGTGTTACGGGAGAAATGAAGACATTTGGCTGATTAAAACCTATATATAAATATCATTAACTTCACTGTGTTTTTTGGGTATATTTGTTTTACTTAACTTATGAACTTGTTTGAATTATTATTTTCGGCCATTTTGGATTCTTGTTTGTCTTGATTTGTTCGGTTGCAGTTTTTTGCTCCAAGAACCTATAAAATTGAAGGTAATTGTAATTATTATAATTATTGTTGTTAGTAGGACATTGGTCGTCTATTTGTAATTGACGAACGACATTTGTTCCATTATTTGTGAATTAAGAATAAATTTGGTACCTACTTTGGAGTTTCGTTTTGTCCTCAATTTGGGTTCGTGAATCGCAAACAGATCGACACACTGTAATTCAAAAAAGGAAGGAGCAAAACTTGGACGTAACACAATGTACTTGATATTATCAAACGATTCTGGATGTCAACCAATGGCGAACCAGTTGGAAATGCACGCAACAATCTCAAATAAATCAGAACTTATCGTTGGGGCGAAAATGGAAGCAGTCGAACACATATAATCACCCTTGATGCATACGCAAAATTTATAAGAATTTATAAGATCACAAGGTTCTGTTGTCATTTCCAAACTCATTCAAGTACACACAGATCGATTATGGTATTTGAGAAGGAAATTGCTTTCAAGTGAGGATGAAACAACTTCATGTAATCGCCTCATATTTGCACAATTTGTACATAGGCTGTATCGTGGTGTCACTATCAATGACACCACGCAGTTTTTGAACAAACAAACGCGATTGAGAAGTTGACATACACTGAACTGGTCAGGCGAAATACTCTAAGTCGATAGATAACTTTCATCTTCTCTCGAAAAACTTGACATAATTATTCTGATTAGTTCAATTCAAATCAAATTTGTTAGAGATAATTGCAGTATTACCAGTAGTGGAAATGATTCACGATCGAAGAAAGGATTCTTCCAAATATAAAATTCTAAATAGATTTTCATAACTCAGGAGATGTGAAAATAGGTTAAGACAAAAAATACATGCATCAGTGAATATCCTTGATTTTATCACATAAATAATCCGCATTTCTGCTGTCACTGATAGTGTTTTTGTTGAAATTTTGCAATTACGGTTTATCACGATCACCTTATATTACTTGACGAAAAACTGCGTATCAGAAGGTTACTCAATATTTTTTATGACTTAGACAGTTACGTTCGAGTGCATAATAATGATGATTATTTTTCGCGTTCATATCAATTATTTCTTTCATTATTGTTCATGAAAGATCATTTCTAGTTGAAGCGTTTATGGATGATCAATAATTCACCGTACTTAATAAAATATTTTGAAAAATGGTAATGTGTTCCTAATTGATCATGTAGAAGATATTACACTTCATCAACCACAGTAGTGTAATTGATTTATGTCTGATGTTCTCTCAGATCTCCTTTGAAAATAATACTCCAAAGCACATTTGTATTGGCCTAAAGTGTCTGATTTTTTTAATGTACACTTCTTCTAGTAGGAACATATCCTGTCATTACCTGATTAGATTATAACAACTAAAGTAAGATAGACGGGATTCTGTGTAACTGTTTGCTAGCCGCGTCTCTTGTCAATCATGAGATTATCTCGTCCGAACCAAGTATCTGTATTAACCAGTGGCAAGTGATGTTCTAAAGCACCTAGATCGTACTGCCCTGCAGATGGTTGGAATCGGATATATCTTCCAAACTGCATAGCGATACCTTGGAGACAACATTTCGAATTAATAAAACTACAAGTCAAAACGTCCTGTGTGCATGACATAATCGTACTAATGTAAAAGAGCTTGTGACTTGTATGGGTATCTGTTAGTCTATTCCACATTTTGTAGTGTAGGTTAAGTATGCATTTCGGCTTCGCGTAAACGATGCAACAGGGTAGTGAAAACTGTGCCAAAATCGCTCAAACAAAATATGCAGTTCAGTTAACATAGTTCGAGCAGCAGGAATCAAGACTACATAGAGCACAGGCAACTAATGATAATGAACCTTGTTTACATAACGATTCCTGAGTTGAAAACTACTGAACAGCGATATAATAATGGATAACCGACAATGCTCATCTCATAATCAGTTTCAAACAATCCTGATTGACCAACTTACAAAACGATCGTTCAGTATCTAGACTTGGTTTCAAATTTTATTGTCAAAGGTGATCACATGTAAGGAAGTATGGTGAATAGGTTTTTTAGTCTTACTTAAATCCTCACCTAGTCAAGAAATTTTGTGGGATGAAAAGTAAGTTGTTCACAATAGACTGATTTAAGTTGCTAATGATGGTGTCTCTTGTTATCATAAATTCTTCTTCCAGTTTTGGTGTCTCGCCGAAACGGCTTAAGTCAGTTGAGATTCACATGAACACAACTTAAACGCTTACGACAGTAGAAGGAATGCATTTGCGACGAAAAAGATACAATTGAATTGCAAAAGCATGACGGTCTAATCCCCTCACAAACTAACCAACCTAATTTTATACTTCCTCTGTAACTCCGATCTCACTGTATCTCTCCGAATACGTTTAGTCAATTTAAAGCCCGCAAGTGGTTGACATATTATTCAAAATCATTCGATAACAGTTTTGTGGTACGGTTGAAAATATATGGTGGTACTCAACGGATGGAAGTCTAGATAGTTAACTTCATCTATTCTATTCTTGAAGCAGTCACTTATGAATTCGTTTGTCTCTTGCTTTGCAAGGATGCTTTCGTTACTTGTGAGATATCCGTTGTAGGTAAGGGATTGGATGCAACTCTTAATTAGTGGGTAGTGCTTATTGTGCGAGACAGCAGAATTTCAAGTGAATGGAGTGAAATGGATACTATGAGCCAGGTATATTGTGTTGGTAATCTGAAGAAATTTAAATAACAACAAACTGCGGTTGCCAGAGAAGAAAAAGAGACAACTGGTCAGTAATGAGGTTTATAAACCACATGTGTACGCCATGATGGGATTATCTGTCATGCTTAGGAAGCTAAACTCCGCTGTCAGATAACCTCCAATACTCTTGTCAATCCGATGGATTTGTCGATTGTTCCTGAAGAATTCATCTCACAGTTTGTTACTGAAACGAATTCTACACTTTTTTAAGGTTCAGTCCGACTCTCAATGACTTCGTGCAATGATAATGTTAAGGCTCAAAGTTTGGTTATTCCTATGAAGCATGCACCAAGATGAGAAAATCGCTCTTCGACAGAATCGTGAGATCTCATAATTAACTTCAGTCCCAATAATCGAATGTTTGTACCCGACAGATTTCTTTTACCCATAGTAGACATGTTTCATGCCCGTTAAGTTATGCATATCTATGTGCTGAACAATAGGCACGCCAAATGGTTAGCAGACTTTGATCGTATCTACGTTAAAATAAAAAGTCGGCAAAGAAAAATCCAGGCTTTCGGGATGCCACCGCTTTTCGAATATCGGTAAAATCTGCATCTGAGTAGGCAAGTATTAACTGACTGTCTAAGCTTTTATCTAGTTGCTTGTGAAATGTGTTCTCGACTGCCTTCTGTTTATCAGAACTCACTGCATTTAATTGCGTCAAGTGGGCCACTAACATGCTCATATGAGGGCCTGGCCAATATACAAGCTAGTGCACGAGGACGTAAGACAGTCTTCTACCGGAAGCCGATTGCATTTTGAACTATTTGGATTCAGCTTTGAAGTGCTTAAGTAGGTTGTTATGTGTAAAGTTGTATTTCTTTCTGCCTGTAGCTGGAACTTGTCAGATACAGGCGGTGATCTGAGCATTATTGCACTTGACGGTTGACATCGATTTTTCGTTTTATTCGTGTGACAGTCGGATTCATATATTGAATTTACCTACATCTGTATTAAAATTCACAGTGCACAATTACCTAACTTTGTGTTGCAGATTAGAAACGTGTCTGTGAAATCACCCACAAAACTCATCTAATCTGCACTCTATGAGGGCGTAGGCATAGTTAACAAAGAGGCAAAGGTGAGTTTTCCCCACTTGGTCGGACAGCTTACATTCGGATGCACAGCATTGATTGATGTAGGTCTGAATAACCACAGAGATTGTGTCTGATTGCACATATATATTGTCCCGACCTTCAAAACCCATTACCACTGAGAACCAAAATACACTAGCCTATGTAAGATGCGTCATTTTCAGGTTTAACCAGTTCTAAGCTGTGCCTTCGACCATGAGAAGCCTCGCCTCTCATGTTATACGTCATGTGTTTAGGCTAATATAGCCAGGTTGGATGATTGAGAAAGTTTGGCCTGGGATGAATTATCAATCGATGATCTGAGGCTATCGGTATTTGAGCTTACATTGTTCAGCCAAACAACATGATCAGCAATAATGGCAGTTAGAAGTGAATTATTCGAACTTCTTAATCTATGACACTCAGCTCATTCTGTTGACCTCCATATTCATTGATTATTATTGTTCTTATATCTGTAATTTTCTATATTATAATTTTGGAAGCCTAGAGAAACTCAGTAATTCGAGAAAGGCTATACTTAGAGTTTATGTAAAATATGTCTCAGTCTTATAATGTGTGATTTCATAGACTGAGGATATGTCCTGGTTTGGCTGCAACTAGTCTTCTTTCAGCTCAATCATACATCCGCCATCATCAAAGTAAATATTGTTAAGGTTTAGATTATACAGTCCCCGACACCCACAGTCGATACAGCTCTTATATGCTCCAAGAAGGAAAGCTTATGATTCGGTCATCACGAAATGACGTCAAATAAGTTGCAATACGTTGTCGTTTTCTAAAGGGACTTGTGATTGAAGATGAGGGTAAGAATTAAAAGAGGAAAATATATCACATCAGATATCACTAAAAACATTCTGAACAACATTTTGAATCAACAAAAACTACTAAAATATATTTATTAATTTAGCTTCAATCAACAATTTTATTCCATTTTCTGTCTTGAAAGATATTCCTAATGATTTTAAAAACATTTTATGGACATATATATCTTTATTTCAGTAAGAATAATATAAAGGTAATCCATCAATCAAACATTGAAATAAACTTAAAAGGAGTAAGATGAAGGTGATGAAGAGTTCGTCGTATTGGAATTTAAGAGAAGACAAAGAGTAGATGCGTCCGTACAACTGGAAACGATTTTCGGCCGCATCTTGAACATGCTTGCATCGTTGCTAACGATAGTAAGAAGATTCCACCTTTTATCAGTGTCTTTATCAAGTAGAAACATGTCATCGGCAAATTCTAAGTAAACAAACATTTATCCTGGTAGAAGGTGCATCCATGAAAAGTCAGTCGAAGATAATGCTATCTCTGAAAGAATGTCCATGTTAAAGTTAACCAAGACTGAATGATGTAGACAGCCTTGATAAGTGACATTTGAAGTAACTAACTTCAATCATAGATCGTCATAACTCGAACGTTATTATTCGTTTATAGAGCCTTCCAATGTTTATGAACTTGTTCAATGCCCCTTTCAAAGACAGACACTGTCAAATAACGTCATGAACTATCTGCGGTTATATTTATTCTGCATTCTTTAAATTCTGATTACGTCAATCAACAGCTTGGATTCTCAAATATTGCACAAAATAAGTGCACTTTTATTATTTTATTTATTTATTTGCAATGTCGGTTATTTTGTTTGTTTATTATTTGAATTTGTTTTATTTGGCATTTTTTGTTGTCTTCATTTCAATGATTTGAGTGAGGAATAGGCTGATAGTTTCCTGGTTTCTGCTATTGTTCTTTCCATTAAATTCATATTAGAAAGTTTTTCTTCCATTTGGTTTATTAAATGTGAGAGACTGACGAAACGTGCACATTTTAATTCTGTTGATAAATGTTCAATTTGCGGAGCATGGTGTATGTTCAGATTTTTCGAACATTTTCCATACATCCTCTTCGTAGTTTCTAAACTCGTACAATCTCTCCTAGTTTATCCACATTGACTAACAATCACAAAGTAAACAGACGTGCTCGTCATTCATCATACATCACACTACTCACTTTCAGGTTTGCATGGCTTGACGAAATCATACACTAACATCGGTGTTGAGTCAAAATCTCAGCGTTCAAATTATAATTGAGTTTCAAAAAACACAACATTTGAGACGAAAATACTTTGATTCAGATATAAGTTTATTTACCTATGTACTCGAAAACCGATTGAAATATGATTGAGAAAATAAATACATAAAGCTGTTTTACAACTTGAAATATTTATGCAGTATTAAAATATCTGATGTGAGTAAAGGTGAAAGGCAAAACATTTCGGGGCGAAGCACATATATTTTCTTAGACTTCCCGCTTCCTACCTGACACTTATGCTCACTTCATCAGCCTGTTCGAAGGTGTAATTTCGATCGCATTCTCCCTAGCTTTTCCGAGTAAATCTAGCTTGTATTTCCTCGATCTCGCCTAATTTTGTATTGAATAGTTTCAGAGTTGAATACACTGACTACACTATCGTTCGTGAATAAGGAGGATCAGAACATTCGAAATAAGTATGATCAGCACATTTGTCTTTGATACGTCAACACTGTACTCTTTGAACAAACATTGCAACGTACAATCATGTCTGTAGCTCAGATGAAATTCAATATCAAGAAATAGAAAAAACGTCGACGTGAATTTTTAGTTCTGAAACCATCCAGTTTGAATTTTTAGCCGTTTCAGGTGAGGCAATGTAAGCTATGAATTTTTTGTTAGGCCATTGAAGAATGCATTAATCCAGAATATTGACCGCGACGTGTTCATTGATAATTTGAACACACTGATAAAATATAATTTTGACAGCATCAAAATATTTTAGGCTGCATCACAAATTTCTTACACTTAACTGACTTTCTTGTTTGCATATTTTTCGTTTTCCTGATCATCAGCATTTACAAAGCACTGCCATAGTAAATATCCTGACCATTCAGTTTGTTTATGAAGTGACGGACGCTTTACTTTCAAATGCGCAATATTGTGGAGACAATGTACTACAGCTTATTTTATATAGGTAAACCAACCTTTGCAAGTTCGAATGTAGTATGTAAGTTATTCCGAATTCCGCCATGCTAAACCCATGTCTTTGATGTGAAAATACGATTCCAAATAAATAACTCCTATGTAAGAAGAGGACTTTGCGATGTTTTTTATGTCAATAATTTCACCAGAAGCTTTGTGGCATGGCAGCAGTTATAATTTTCATTATTTAGAAGAAAAAGCCTGAAAACGTCGACTGATGTATATCAAAGATAAACACTTTAATGAATTTGACCATTACTTACTTACTTACTTACGCCTGTTACCCCAAATGGAGCATAGGCCGCCCACCAGTTTTCTCCAACCAACTCTGTCCTGGGCTTCCCTCTCCAGTTCTGTCCAATGTTTGTTCATTCGTCTCATATCTTTCTCTATTTCGCGGCGTAATGTATTCTTTGGCCTTCCTCTTTTCCTTTTGCCTTGAGGGTTCCATGTGAGGGCTTGTCTCGTGACGCAGTTAGGTGCTTTCCGCAATGTGTGTCATATCCACTTCCACCGCTTCTTCCTGATTTCCTCCTACACTGGAATCTGGTTTGTTCTCTCCCACAGTTCGTTGTTGCTGATCGTGTCTGGCCAACGAATACGAAGTATTTTGCGTTGACAGCTGTTAATAAACACTTGTATCTTCTGGATGATGGCTTTGATAGTTCTCCATGTTTCCGCTCCATACATTAGAACTGTCTTGACATTTGTATTGAAAATCCTTATTTTGGTGTTGATTGATATCTGTTTGGAGTTCCAGATATTTTTCAACTGTAGAAATGCAGCCCTAGCTTTGCCAATCCGTGCCCTCACATCTGCATCGGATCCACCTTGATTGTCGATGATGCTGCCCAGATATGTAAAGGTGTTAATGTCCTCCAAGGCATCTCCATCAAGAGTGATTTGATTGGTGCATGTTGTGTTGCATCGGAGAATTTTGCTTTTTCGTTTATGTATGTTGAGACCTACTGCTGCAGAGGCTGCTGCCACACTGGTCGTCTTCTCTTGCATTTGTTGTTGAGTGTGCGATAGAAGATTTAGATCATCTGCGAAGTCCAGATCGTCCAGCTGCGTCCTAACTGTCCAGTTGATACCGTGCTTCCCTCCAGATGTTGACATTCTCATAATCCAGTCGATGACCAGGAGAAAGAGAAAGGGTGAGAGTAAGCAACCTTGCCTGACACCGGTCTTCACCTCGAAAGAGTCGGTTAGCTGTCCTCCGTGCACGATTTTGCAGTTGAATCCATCATAATAGTTCCGTATGATGTTAACTATTTTCTCAGGCACACCGTAGTGTCGAAGAAGCCTTCACAGTGTTTTCTTATCCACGCTATCGAATGCTTTCTCGTAGTCAATGAAGTTGATGTAGAGTGGTGAGTTCCATTCAATTGATTGTTCCACAATGATCCGTAATGTAGCAATTTTGTCAGTACACGATCGATCCTTACGAAATCCGGCATGTTGATCTCGAAGTTGGACGTCGACGAAGTCCTTCACTCTGTTTAACAATACCCTGTTGAAGACTTTGCCTGGTATTGAAGGAGGAAGAAGCGTCTGTAGTTCTCACACTTGCTGAGATCTCCTTTCTTTGGTGTTTTGATCAGGTATTCCTCTTTCCAATCTGATGGTACTTGTTCCTCATCCCAAATCTTCTTGAAGAGGATGTGAAATATTTTCGCAGTTGCTTCTACATCTGCTTTCATTGCCTCTGCTAGAATGTTGTCTGGTCCTGCTGCTTTGCCGCTCTTGATTTGTCTGATGGCCATACTGATCTCCTCAATCGTAGGTGCGCCAATATTAATTGGGAGATCCGTGGATGCTGCTTCGATGTTGGGTGTGTTCAGTGGAGCTGGTCAATTCAATAGTTCCTTAAAGTGCTCTACCCACCTATTTCGCTGTTGTTCAGTGTTGCTGATTACTTTGCCTTCCTTGCTTTCCACATATCGTTCTGGTTTACGATAGTTCCTGGCGAGCTTCTTTGTAGTTTCATACAATTGTCTCAAGTTTCCGTCTCTTGCAGCCTTTTCCGCCGTCATTGCTAGATCATCCACATATTTTCGTTTGTCAGCTCTGATGCTCTTCTTCACTTCCCTGTTTGCTTCTGTGTATTCAGCTTGTGCGGTAACTTTCTCTGCTCTTGTTCGGCTGACATTCACTGCTGCCTTCTTGCTCCTCCTTTCTTCAATTTTTGCGAGAGTATCAACAGAGATCCATTCCTTGTGATGCTGCTTCTTGCGACCAAGGACCTCCTGACATGTTGAAGTGATTGCCTCCTTAATCTCTTTCCAATTGTTCTCCAATGTTGTGTCCTCTCCATTGTGTAGATCCTGAAAGGCCTGGAACCTATTGGTGAGGGCTATCCTGAATTCGTTGAGCTTCACAGTATCCCGAAGAAAGGCTGTATTAAACTTGTGTGATGTTGTCTGCCCCGTTGTCCAGTGCTTCTTTAGTTTCAGTTTCATTTTGGCGATTAGCAAATGGTGATCTGAGGCTACACCAGATCCTCTTCTGGTTCTCACATCCTCCATAGTCATTCTGAACGTTTTGTTGATACAGATATGATCAATCTGGTTTTGAGTAGTGTGATCCGGTGAAATCCATGTTGCTTTTTGAATGCGTTTGTGCGGGAATATTGTGCCACCGATGACCAGTTTGTTGAAGGCATATAGGTTTGCAAATCTCTCACCGTTTTCGTTCCTTTCTCCCAGTCTATGTCGTCCCATGATGTCTTCATATCCAATGTTATCCATTCCAACCTTGGCATTCAGGTCTCCCATCAGAATCGTCAAATCCTTTGGTGAACATTTATCGACGATTGACTGCAGCCTTTCGTAGAATTGATCTTTGTCGTCGTCATTGTAGTCGTTGGTAGGTGCATAACATTGGATGACGTTCATTGTAATGTCCTCTTTCTTTGTTTAGAAGGATGCTTTAATGATCCTGGGTCCATGAGATTCCCATCCTATTAGTGCCTTTTGTGCATGTTTTAACAGCATCAATGCAACTCCTTGTGTATTTGAAGCATTTTCATCTTCATGACCAGAGTATAACAGCAGTTCCCCCTGGAGCTAGTCTCAGTTGTCCTACTTGTGTCCAATGTGTTTCACTGATTCCAAGCACCTCGAGGTTGTATCTTTTCATTTCCGCCGCAACTTGAAATAGTCTCTCAGTCTCCCACAATGTACGAACGTTCCATGTACCTAAAAAATGGTTGCTCTGGTTGTCAGAAGAGGCATCAGCCCCGTGACTTCCGAGGGAACTCGGCTTTCATCACGCAACGTCATAATTCTTCCTCCAACTCCCAGGGCAGAGGTAAAATGGTTTGAATTATTTTTTCTGGTTAGCGTTTTTGTGGCAAGTTAGTTTTTGACGGAATGGGGTCGCCAACCCTATGTCCAACCCGAGCTTGGGACCGGCAGTAGCCCCGAAGGTTCTACTGGCGGAGTTAATTTGATCATTAGGATTGGCAATAAATTTGTCGAGTACGAATGCTGAAATTTAGAATCGCTCTCACATTTATACCTAGCTTGTTAGTATTGCCAATATACACTGTCGTCACAAACATAAATTTGACGGTAGTTCGAACAGGTGAATAACGAATACTAATAAAAGCAGTTTTGCACTGCTGGTTTACTAATATTAAAGATCAAAGAGGCTTATTACTCTGTTATCCAAAGTCTTACACTGATTGTAACAATAATATCTCCCGAGCGAAACAAAACAATTTTATCACTTAAAAACAGTTTTTCACAGTTCAAACGCGTCGAAATGTTCATTGAATGACCAACAGTTAATTTGAGTCACATTTAGAGTACGAAATATATAGCGTCTCATTCATCAGTTCCAAAGTATCGAGACACACTGTAACATATTCAGAGGTAAAACATGTGACCAGTTTTTGAACTAAAATTCTAGGCTTGGAAAAGCCTTTGAAATTATTACAGACTTTTTAATTGTGTTTTTCTAATGAATTTATTTATCATCACCTAATTATTCATCGCTGATGCACTTGACTACATTTGTTACTTGTCTTAGCTCAAACTCAACTGAAATATCATTGGAAATAACCAGAAACTAGGGTCATAACAGTAGACATAGTTACAGACACTCTCTTCTTTTGACAAGACGTGGGTTCCTACTTTTTAAGGTGACAAGCTGGGAGTTTTTAAAGGATAAACTCGACATTTACTCTTGCGCTGAATACAGTTCAACATATGTTTCCTGTTTTACTGTCCGGATTTACGTTATGATGCTAATGGGTTTTCAGCAATACAAAGTCTTTTGTTCACATTTTACCAGGTCTCAAAAGTCAGTGTATTAGTGGAAGAACCTGTATTCTAATTGTAGTTCATTAGCTCTAGGCTTTTGCACGCATCTACTGTGTTCGTAAGAATAATACTTTCACTAAATCAGCTGCGGTATTTAGACTACGAAGGTAGCAGAACTCACTGGTCGACACCAAAAAAGTGGTTTGATCGTGGTCTTCAGTTTGATCTGGTGACGACTTGAATAAATTAGTCAATAAATCATCAAATTTTGTCAGGTTCATTTCAGTACTTTGAAGGTTAGTTCTCCCGATCCCATTGACTTTTCTGTATAAAGAGTGCCAACGGTTTTCAGTTTTTTTTCTTAATAAAATTACAAGTGAATAGCAGATCTCTGTATTCTTCCTGGTCCTAGTCCTCCACATTTATTCTCAAGTATAAATTTGTTACTCAAGTTAGTGAGTTCATACACGCAGAGGAATTACTGTAACCGACAGTTTTGTTTAAACGCTTCACAGACGCATGGAGACTGTATGTGATGCGTACATTAGGATGAAGTCTGTTCCATATCTGTACATAATTGGAGGGGACGAAGATTTTCCAGCTGGTGCAAGAATGCTATATGAAGTAGGATGGGTACTCTTTAAAATGACACGCGTCTTCAGATGGATGTACGAGAGCCGAGGTAGCTTATTCATTTGCGATGGTGGAGAAAGCCTAGGCGCATGATGTGGTGAAGTTTCGTTCTCTGAGCTGAATATTTCGATTATCAGGGCATCATCGTTCTTTTGAACTACATCATCAGCACAATTTTCAGATGGCGTTGGATTATTCATATTTCTTCACGTTTGATCTATAGCTTATTCTGATAGAATCCACTATGATGAGCTCTTAGTATTTCTTAACCTGTCACTATTTGCACGCTTATGTGATTGCATCCTCTTTTGATATGTTTAATTGATTCTACGTCGGCCTTTGATTTTTCTAATTGGTCGGGCAATTAGGTCGATTTTGATGTTGTGTTGAATGTTGATTTACCAAACTGTTAGGAGTTTGATGGTCCTGCAGAGTTTTTGTGGTCTTCTTCACCTGTATTCGGACAATTTTCTGTTTGAACGCATGCGCATAATATTCTGTATGTAATAAATTGAAAAAAATGAGTTTTTGTTATTTGACTGCTCATTTGTGTTTGCGTGAACAAAGCTGAATAGTAGGTACTTTTTCTGATATGTTCTTTCTTCATAGTATGATCAGTTTGTTTTGTTGATGATCTTTTTTTCTATGTCCATTTCACACATTCTTACTCTGTATTGAGTATCTCTGCAAAGTTATCTATTTCATCACATGAAATATTGATGGACATGTGATACGCTCTGATGCATCATTACAAAATAATGGCTATTGTCGAGACTGTACATTTAAAGTCATGATGATAACCAATTATAAATTTGCGAAAAAAACAAAAGGAATGTGAAGCTTCCATTCACAACCAAGACATCTATCTAAGGGAACTCATCACCATCACAATCATTGAACTGAGGCAAAAATTATACTCACAATCTCAAAACAATACGGTAGAATCAAGATAACATGAAGAAAGATCATACAGAAATAATATTGAACATTCAGGCAAACAAGGAAATAACTCACTCATCAACAAATGCAGATACTGATTTCATGTTTGACTGATCGATTAGCAATATATGTAAAAGTTGGTACATGCAAACTTGAAATCACATGTGACTTATCTTCGTCAGTATTAACCGATAAGATTTTGAACAAAAGGCCTGAGGATTTTCCTGAACTTCCAATAATGTTATTATCAATAGTGTCACAATAAACGTTCTTTTAAACAATTATTATAAACAGGGTTATCAAATATTTTCTTTTGAACTTGATCTTGTTCCAGAAAGGACTTTCCGTGTCACTATTGATTCTTTGTATGTTCAGTGTTCAGCAATCAACCATGGACAAATGCATGTAAGTTATTTTCAATGAACCGTTTTTTATATTCAACTGCGAAATGATAAGAACTAAAAGGATAAACAAAGTACGAGTCATATGTTCAAAATGTTAGTAAAGTACGAAGCAAATGATCCAGCATCACAGTGTGTAACTACACGATTACATGCTCTGATCTAACAGATGAAATCTTTAAATCTGTAAATCTCTAGTTTCATAAGTTGTAGCAGTTACCTGTGTGCAACAAGATGTTCATTGAATACTATTTGATAAATAGTATCGACCATTATTTATCATAATTTTGATGAAATGTTGCTCTGCAAAAAGTAATCGCTACTGATGGCTTTCAGATTCTCTCATTCAATGTAAGAGCTAAACGAAGTGAACAGATCGTTTATTTTTTGTATTTAAGAACAATATCACGTGACTTTTCGGTGAGTGTAACGTATTTCCATGTGAATTATATAATCCATAGTTTTTGCAAACAGTTTTCCGTCGTTATTTGGTTCGAAGTTCAGTTAGTCAGCAATGACTTGTGAATCAACATATATGGTAAGAAAATTAGTGTATGTGGTTATAAATTACGGTGATTCAGTTCAATTGTGTCAACTGAAGTCTGAGTAACAGTAATGTGAGTTCGCAAGTTTTCGTAATTTTTTTCAACTGTGATTTATTAATTATTACATTGATTGAGTGATTACATTAAATTAACTTTTGAATCGCTGAACATGGAGATGCATATGACGGACAGGTAGATAAAAAAGAAATGTAGACAAGGCGCTTAGACGCAATGCTTAATCATGGTCGATTGACAACTAATGACAAAAATGTATTATTTGTATAAGATGAACTACTTTTCCTAATTTTGAAACGTGTTCATTGATTCAAACATGTAAAAATACACTTGAAAGTAAGAGAAATATTTTACGTTTTCGTGCAATTCAGGCATTTACTGAACATGATTACATGTATCAACATTCATGTCAACTTCAGTCCAAGTTGTTATTATTGAAATTTCACATTCTAGATTATTCAGCGATCACATCACTAGCATCCTATGCAATGTCGTATGACAATTCACGGTACGCTACGGTCCCTCGAATCGATTGGCAGTAAGATAATGAGGTTTGCTCAAAATTCACTATTGCACTTGACAGATTTATCCCGGATGAATTAAAGATGTATCCTTGGAAAATATCTGGTCCGATTTTTTGGACGTAAACCAAACTTTAAGCATTTGTTATTATTTTACACATCTCTATCGTTTATAATCGCCCAAGCATATCAAATTACAGTGATGACCATTTAGATCCACTGTTTCCAAATCAAATGAAAATGAAGGAATCCAATTTGAAATTGTTTACATTTTACAAGTAACTACATTCCAATCCTGACAACACTCATCCATCGAGTGTTCTTATTGTCGGACATATAAATACACAAATGTCACTCATGTGAGTTGCTGGCTATTACCTTCCAGTATGTTCGAAAGGACTGCTAATGCTTCGTACTGCGTTCGATGTTCACTTCAGTTTGTGCTTAACTTTCATTTTCATATTTCATAACCATTGCCTCATTGTTGGTACTCATCATACTTCTCGTCGAAAAATTACATTTCCAATCAACAATCAGTATAATCTACAATATTGAGTTTTCAAAAACTTTATTATATAGAATGTAGACAAACTAAGGATATTCGAGGAGCGCGTTCATTAGCACAGCAAACTTAGGAGCCACAGGAATGGAAACGGGATACACGATGGACAAATGAAAATGACAAGTTAGGAGTCAAGCACGACTGTAAGAATAGATCAGCGACAATTTTTAAAATAATGGTTTGCTTTTATTTGCACAGAAACATTCAACCTAATCAGTCACGCTATTTATAATTTGTGTCTATTTCTGTGTGTTTGGTTTTTCCCAAGTTTTGACTCCTGAATTTGAAGTCATGTTTAGTTGAGTTATTTGTTTATCCTATATTTCTAGAACTCTTTATGTTTGATATATATGACATCGATAATGTCATCTTAGATTTACTTGTGTAGTGAATGAGCAAATTATTTAGATAAACATCTTACAGTTTTTGGTCACGAAATTCCTGAATAAGGAGGGCCTAACAAATATTTTTAATCAAAAGCTTTAGAGATACAGGCGTTAAGACTGAAGACCATGCTTGACCAAATATATTTCAGTGCTTTTTTTCGTTGTTCACTACTTTGCTACTGGAATCATCGTTGACTAACACACTGCACGTCTACTTTTCAGTTATTTGTTATGATTGTCGCTGTTGGATTACTATCTGTACCTGGAATATAGTACCAAATCATCATTGGTATCGTTGTGTCATCAGTTTTGACGATTTCTGATATGATATTAGGTGCGAAGTTGAAACGTTTAGCAACAAAATGGAGGATTTCAATTTTTTCAGTTAGCTGTGTATTGATTCTACTTGGGATCCTGTTTTTTAATTTAAGCACATTCTCCGGGGATGCAACAACAAGGGTGGGTTAATCGCATTATTGACTTAATTTTACGATAACGGTCACTTATTTTATTTACTTTGTCAAGTGTTCAAAATCTAAAATGGGATTATGAAAAGTGTACCCGATATTATTAAATGAATCAGTATGTCAACTAATGACTAATTAACGGAAAATGTTCAAAAGAATCTTGGTAAAAGTAGACAGAATCGTTGAAGCGAAAATGACGACGAACAATCATGTTTATTCACTTATGATAAATACACAAAACAAACGTGAATTTATGAGATCAAAATGTACCACTGTCATTTGACATAATCATTCAAGCACACACATATTTATTACGGTATTGAAGAAGGAATTGCTTTGAAATGAGAACGTAACAACTTGATGTATTTGCTTCGTATTTGCGAACGTGGTACTTGGGTTGTGCTGTCGTGTCATGATCAATGACACCAGACAGTTCTTAATTAAACTATCACGATTGAGAAACGAAGTTTCATTTCCGAATCTAAGCCTTCTAGATCGTGAACTGAATCTCTGCCTTATTATCATACTTTCAGCAGTCAGCAAATATGTTAATGAAAATTTTTTAAAATGCATAAGAAAAAAATTTCATCTGAAATGTAACGTCTTCGTTTCTTTGTTCTAGTATGCATTGTCAGTCTTGTCGTTGATTTGTTGGTGCAGTGCAATGGTGATTGTAAGTTTCTTAAGAGTGATCGATTATGAATCGAATTTTCATAACTGTTACTGTACTTTGTGTTCTATCAAATAGCGTATTCTATTGAATATTTATATCTTTCAAACAGTAAGAGTTGTTAAAGGAAGCATTTAATAGGATCAAGCTTGTGAGAATCTTATATGAATCAGCGGCATTTCGGACCAGGAAAAAGGAACGGTTGAAAGTGAGGTGGTGGATCACAATTTGGTGACGATCTCCTAATTTGCTCCACGTTGACGGAACGCTTTATTTGAAAATATTTGATGGACGGAACAATCAGAAAGTTCACTCAATAATCATTAGGTGTGTTTAAACGTAATGAACTAGTCAGACGGAATATTATCCATCAGATGATAACGTTCGTTTTTTCATGTAAACACATGATTATTCCATTTAGTCAAATTCAAATCAAACTGTGGTAGATGAAGCAGAAAAAAACACCAGTGGAAATTATTCAGGATCAAAGATAACATTAAAAAAATGAGTGAAGCTTATTTTGAAACGTTTACGTACAACTCGTAATCTGTGAAATGTGCAAGAACGAATAGTAAATACGTCCGTGTAACCCCTCCATTTTACCATATAAATCTGTCGTCTTACTACTGTTACTGATAATGATATTGTTGAAATTTTTGCAATTACAGGTCATTACGCTCACCACATATTACTTCTTGAAATACAGAAAGTCACAAGATTACTTTCTATTGTATATGACTTTGACCATTACTTACGAGTTTCATTTACTGTTGATTATTTTACGAATCCATATCCATTTTATTACAAATTGTGCTGGAATTACAAAAGATTCAGCTGATCAGTAAACCAGTGTACTTCATAGAATTCTTTGTAAAATGTTATTGAATTACTAATTGTCAATGCAGAATATATGACGCGTCATCACAAACTTATAATAATATTTTTCTTTCTTATGTTTTCTCAAATAACTTATGCAAATATTTCTTCAAAGCACATTTTTATTGGCTAGTAGTGTCAAATAAATATCATGTATATTGTATACAACAGAAACATATGCTATGATCACCTGAATAGATTATCACAATTAAGATAACATATAAGTGATTCCTTGTACGCTTTCGCCAGCTGCGTTTTTTGTCGTCCATGAGATTACGTCACTCAAATCCAATGCTTCTAATAAGCAGTGGGAAACTACGTTCCTCGGAATCAAAATCGCACTGCTCGGCAGAGGGTTCGGATCAAACATAATTTCCACACTGCATAAACGAATATTCGGAAAAAATATTTCAAATGAATGAAATTACATAATGATAGTAATGTAGAAGTGTAGGTGACTTGCATGAGTCTCTGTTTGTCCAATTTATATTTCAGTGAATTGACCCTTTTGGCTTTGCCTAAATGATACAGGCAGAATAGTCAAAATTATCAAAGAAAATTTTCAGAGCCTTAAAGCAGGAATCACAAATAAACGGAGCACAGGCCGTCAATGCTAGTTTCCAGTAGTAAGATGTCAGTTGTTGAATTGCTAACGTCTAAATATTGATCAGTAAATGTCGAATCGGACCATCGACAAACCATATCACTTTTAAATATTAGTCTTAATTCTCCTAAAATCACCACTGAACAATCGCGATTGACCAATCGACATCACAATCGTTAAGCGTCACGACTTGATCTCAATGTTAATTGTCAAAGTAGATCAAATTTTTGGAACTATGGTGAAGGTGTTTTTGTCAAGTTTATTTTCCATGCTTTTATTATCCTAAACACTCCATCAATAGTTCAGCTTAAAGATTATGTTCAAAACGCTCAAACAATTATTTCGATGCATAAACCAAATGCTTGGCGTTAGTCTTTTTGATGACTGAATCTTATCTTCACTATACGTATTCATTGTCAAATCTAGCAAATTTGCCCTCAATCGTTTCAGTGATTCACCTCTTGTCACATAATGAAATTTAACCGCAAGTAATTGTAGGTTCCTTTTATCACAGTGAAATCAACATTTAGTCAAATCACTTAACATTACATATGAATATATGAAAATGGTGAACGAGCTTTATCGCATCCTTTTGGTTGTGCCACTGTAGTGCCCCCACATATATTCCAGTTCTCTTACATCTAACTTGGTTAAGCCCTTTCTGTAGAATTTATTTCGCAGGCGGCTGTCCTAATCGCGTCCAATAGAAACACACCGGTACGATTCTCCTAGATACCCGTCCCAGCCAAATCAGAAAGCCGAAAATTCTAGGAGAAAACCGTCTCTATTGTTATAAAAAATGGAAATACAGAGACTTACGATGTTTATGTTTCTTCCAGGACTAAATTACTCCGTAGAGTATCTATTACAATAGCTAGTAAGTGACACTAAGTTCAGCAGCCACTGCGTCTATCCAAAAATGTGGCGGTAGCCATATTATATCAAATTTAAACAATATATGTACAATTCAGAAGCAAACACAAAAACTTCAATATAGGTACAAATATGGAAAGAATAACGACATACAATGGTAAAATCTCAAATTGGAATCAAATAAAATACCAAAAATGTCAAGAGAAAAAGTCCATCATGTCATGGCAAAAATATGTAAACATGGAGGGATTTTCCCAAAAACAAAACATTCAAAAAGAATTCTACACCGGCCCGCAAAATCCCTCCATGCAAAAACAGCAAGCGTTAACGACACCTTAATTAGGGTTCCCATGTTATCCCCTAATCCACACCGGAATAACGTGTAGGACTTACAGCAGTACGCCTACCCGCCATCCAACATGGATATGACCTATCGCGCTAACTAGATACCTATACTTTCCCATCAGGCCCTTGATTCCCCTATCTATCGTGGAATGACCTAACGGTAGTATAAACCTTCCCCAATTAACCCATACGAACATGAACAACGCGTCGCAAAACTGGTCATATCCTATCCAAGGACTACATTCTCTATCGTGGGGACGAGTCGCCAATCCACCACCACTTGCTCTGATCAGCAGATACCATGAAGTCCGTGATGCCAACTTATCAACAGAAGTTTTCGACCCATAACTAATATGCAAGGGTGAGATTTCCAATTTTGACAATTCGTCGTCTCCAGAAGACCTTAAGTAGCATGACGTAGGATCAATATTTATCCTTCCATCTCCTGATGCAGAGGAGGTTTGAACAGTGTTCATCATCGTCGGTAACTCATTTGTCACATCAGTGACATCCAGTTTATTGTCAACGTCTAAATGATTCCGTTCTACATTAGCATCCGTTTCCGCGGCACATGACATATGCTCAACAATAGCATCGTCATCACACAGCACTGTAGACTGTCTGTTACCATCAAACATTTTCTTCTCATCATCACTCGACTGACGGTCAACCGTAATAGGAACAGTTACAGCTGCACAACCTTGTGCATCTTCAATCGACTTAACCTTCGTGACGAGGTCCAACGGCGTCGAAACACTAGGAGGCTCACTCGATGAAGTCGATAAACTAGTCCCTATAAGTGGACTGCTGACACTTTCTATATCCTTATTATCACTGTGACTATTGAGGTTCTGATGGCTACTATTTCCATAGCTAATCGTAGCATCCGTAAGAGCATGAGGTTCAGGCTTTTTAGTAATAGTAGCATCATGTCTCCTAGGCTTCTTAACCGTTACTGTATCACCATCACTTATCCTAGAAGCTACTCTAGGTCCAGTTATATAATTTACCCTAACTGAAGGGTTCCGAAAATAAGCTTTATTCCGTTCAGTCAATCCTGGCTGGGCTTTATTCATATTTGCTGAACTCACCAACCTCTGATTACTCGAATCCAAATTACCGTTCCAGGCCTTTCGAGCAGCTAAAAGGCTTTTATCGTCGCACACTCCGGATCCATCTTGATGCCTACCTTTTTCACCTTTTTCTTTCTTTTCCACACTTAGAAAAGCCATCTTATCTGTTACACCATCCGGCTTCTTACGAGGACACGCATCAAGAGAATTTACATCGTTACGGTCACGTACTCGTACTTCATCAGGGTATGCTTTCGTGATATAATTGACAATTCTCTTATCTTCCGAGTATGCTTTAGGTAGAAACGAAGAATCCGAATGTCTCGCACGCAGACCACTAGTAGCTTCCTTATTATTTCCTGTTTTAGCCTGATAAGCTAATCTTCCAAACCTACTACCAGCTATCTTAGCACGAGACATTATAAATTCCGTCAATTCGTTAAAATTGGGCTCTCTCTCCTCTTCGTCCCACTTGAATACTAGCTCTGCCCACTGGGCTTGCATTCGACGAGGTAGGAGCCTTACTATTCGTTCTAAAGTAGTCATAGAGTTAAGTTCAGCTGTACAATTTAACTGTTCTAAAGTTAAAGAAGCATTTTGCATTTTAATGGCCAAGTTCGTCAATGATTCGGGATCATTAAATTCGACATTCCCAGTTCTAAATAAGTCCTCTAAGGTTTCTCGCGCTATCACATGTGACTGCCCAAAAAGCTGTTTTAAAATAACCTTAGCTCTCTTATATCCCGCCTGTGGGTCCATTATAAGACAGCCTTCGATCGCATTTTTAGCTTTTCCCTTACAATAATGAATTAAATACAATAAACGCACTTGATCATCCTTGATTCGAGGTTCTATAAACGTCTCTATCTGTCGTATGAACTTAAAATAGTCGCGAGACCTTCCATCAAAATATGAAAGTTCAACCTTAGGTAATTCTAAACCCTCTATCGATGACTTACAATAATAAATATCAGACATAACATGTGGGTTACCCATAAAAAGGTTATTATCAACGACTTGCCTAGAGCCCTGTGATCCGTCGAGCTCTTCCACCCTCCTCACGTGTGATTTTTTTCGGTTTGACATCATAAATAGGATTCAATACGAAAGGTAACAGATACAAAATAGAATAGTTCCAAAATTCAGTTCAGAATTAAGATAAACGATTAAAATTCCAAATGTTTCCTTGTAATTCTTAATAATCCAAATAGATCCGATTATATGCGTTCTGGTAAATATTTCCAAGTATAATTCACGCCAGAAGGATAAACATCAGACTGTAGAATTTATTTCGCAGGCGGCTGTCCTAATCGCGTCCAATAGAAACACACCGGTACGATTCTCCTAGATACCCGTCCCAGCCAAATCAGAAAGCCGAAAATTCTAGGAGAAAACCGTCTCTATTGTTATAAAAAATGGAAATACAGAGACTTACGATGTTTATGTTTCTTCCAGGACTAAATTACTCCGTAGAGTATCTATTACAATAGCTAGTAAGTGACACTAAGTTCAGCAGCCACTGCGTCTATCCAAAAATGTGGCGGTAGCCATATTATATCAAATTTAAACAATATATGTACAATTCAGAAGCAAACACAAAAACTTCAATATAGGTACAAATATGGAAAGAATAACGACATACAATGGTAAAATCTCAAATTGGAATCAAATAAAATACCAAAAATGTCAAGAGAAAAAGTCCATCATGTCATGGCAAAAATATGTAAACATGGAGGGATTTTCCCAAAAACAAAACATTCAAAAAGAATTCTACACTTTCGATTAATTTATTTAACCCAGCCATTTGTATAGCAACAACTCATATGTACCAATGCTATTTTTTATTACGCCCACGCGCTTACTCATCCTTTTCTATTTAACGTTAATCTCTTAATATCCCCATGAACTCACATAATTTGTATCGCTTGCTTTTGACCCCGTCAATCATTCGTCGCTTTTATTCATGTGTGTGCATGCCTATTTCGCTTGTCATATGTCTGTCTTATTATTGTCCGACTATATATTCTTAGTCATGCTTTGTCTCAGTGAGTTGGCTCTTAGCCTTCTCCTATTCGCTTCGCCCATTCGTTCGCATTGTTATCCAAAGAGTTGGCTCTTTGCCTTCTCCAACGCGCTTTGCCTACCCATTCGCTCCCTTCAGAATAAACGTATTCATCAATACGAGTTTATCTTCTGATTTATAAACCAAGCTTAAGAACACGCATATATTCGACACACTACACCACTATTCACATTCAACTGGAAAAACGTAGTTGGCAAAAATTGTGATTGCAGAAGAAGGAATTTGAACAAAACTATAGTTAAGGGGAATATTTTTAAAATCTATGATTGAGATTTTTTTTGATGCAAACTGTGAATCTTTCACAATAGATTCTTTTGAAATGTCAATGATGTTGTCACATGTTGCCTTATATTTTACTTCAATATATGAGGTCTCACTGAAGCTACATCAATCAGCTGACACTGTTAGACATCCCAATTTCCGAACAAAGAATGATTGTTAAAATGAAAAAATAATGTAACGCGCGTGATCAGCAGTCACTGAAGAGCAGAGAGGATCTAAATTCACAACACACAAGGTTGATTCAACTCCTAACACCAATAGAGAACACGAGATTGTTGTCACGGCACTCTTTTATTTGAAAATCAAATACGCGGAGATTTTTTGCAGGAGTAGGGTGATTAGTGAATCAATGTCTTATGAGTCATCCTGTAGGTTTTGACCACTCAGGGTCTGTTCTTCAGCTTTCGAAGCCTTTGTGTTTGATCGCCCTGAAAAAGGAAGAAAACAGAACAAGTTAGAAACACCTTACATAGTGATTTCGACTCCGTTACACTAGGAAGAATTTTGAAATACACAGTTTTTCCGAATTTGATTCAAATCGTTATTCGAACAATTTCCGAACACATTTGGAATGTTGGAATCACACGACCGCCTACTGACTTGGGTATACCATTCCTCTGTCTTACCTACACATACATTTGAGAATATTAATACTCTCTTTGGTTATGCCATTCGATTCACCAATCTTTATTTAGTTATTCGTATAACGGTTTTCTATGTGTACAATTGGTTGTAATGGTCGACCGCTTCGCACAACCATTTGCTCAAATATTTTGATGACTTATCAATATATATATATATATATATATATATATATATATATATAAACATATATGTATATATAGACATGAATGAACTAGAATTTCTATAAAGTCAAAAGTAAAGTAGTCACTAGATTGCGCATGAATATTGTCAGAAGTGTGATGTGGACATAGCTGAGTATAAATGAAATCATGAAATTATCAGTGAAATAGTTTAGAGATCACTTCATGTCATTGATGCCTAAATTTAATTTGTTCTACGTCTAGACACTTTGTGAGATGAACAGCACTTTATTTACAAATGACTGATTGAAATTGCTACAGACGGAATCACGTGTAATCTTAAATGATTCTTACAAATTTTGTGTCTCACTAAAATACTAATGTAGGTTGAGACTGCTTTTCAAAAATTAGTATAAAATTAACCGAATGTTCGCCTCCGATAACAGTTTTGTTGTAGAGTTGCAATTATTTGTTATTGTCCAACGGATGTTAGTCTAACCAGTTTGTTTCTGGTTGCCTGTGAAACATGTCTTCGATGGCATTATTTTTGTTGATCTTTTTTCGATTCAGCTTTCATGTGCTTAAGGAGGCTGTCATGCCTTTCTTCATGCTTGAAGCTTGGAACTTGTCAGATACAGACGGTGATATGCTCATTAACTCGGTTAAAAGTTTACATTGATTACTGATTTTATTTGTTACGTATTCGGATTCAGACTCAAAATAATCTGGTTTGGTACTCAAATTCACACTGCACGTAAACTTCGTGTTATCCGATGCGTCAAGCTGTAGATAGTTTTCAGTCTTCTCTCATCAGGATTTTGACTGTGGAGTTTCAATCAGGTGACAACTCATTTGTGTTGTCCAATAAACGTACAAATATCTAGTAATGAGTCGGCTGCTGTCTTCTCCCCTTTTACATTAATCAGTGCTCTTTTATACGTATCCACAAACATTCGGCTGACACATTTGATTGCTGTTGGTATGGGTGCCAGCGAAAGTGTTCATTAGGTAGCATTTGGCAGAAAGTTTGGAATTGAGTTGACGTATAATGAATGTCGTTGTCAGTGAAATCACACATGGTACACCATTTCGATAGAAAATTTCAGTGAGACGCTGTATTGTCTTTGTTGTCATGATTGACACCAAGGAGTTGATTTCTAGCTATGTTGACAAGGCGTCGACCACAATTGAATTCATACTTCCATTGGTTGGACTAGAGAAGTCGACATGTATCCTGGACCAAGGATGCTCAGTCTTATTCCATGAAACCGGCGAAACTTCAGCATTCATCTTCACCACCTGCTGACAACGCAGGCGTATTTTATCCAGCGTTGTGACATGTTGATCCACGAGAGGTCAGTATTCATAACTTCTAGTTATGGACTTTATTGGTTTAACCCCTGAAAAATCGACATGGAACTATCGAAGCAGTTTTGCTCGAAGGGATTCTAAAACCACTAATCTTTCACCAAACATCAAACAAACGTTCACGATGCATAGTGAATCCCACCGCTGATCGAGTTGCTTCAGGTCACCCTCAAATGTTAACGACGGCCAACCGTTATTTACATAAACCATCGTTCTCTTGATGATTGTGTCGTTTCTAGGAGCATTTCGTACATCTGTTGCATACAACAGTAATGTGCTAATTGCGGTTTTCAGATAACCTTCGGCTTGGTCTTTCACTGACAGAGATGTGTTTAACATGTTTTCATCAACCGCCACTCGATCAATAATGAATGATGACAAAGCGTTTGACAGACCGAATTTCGGAGTTCGTCTATATTGACTTTCAAAATCATACCCGAAAGCATCAAGTATCATCTCTGAAGACGATTTTCAGAATGGGCTGGAATGCCGGATTTCGAACTGAATACTGCTGATAGAGGCTTTTGATCTTCGAGGAGCGCGAATTTTCGACCATAAGAAAAACGTTTTGAAGCGGTAATCAGCAAACACGAAAGCAAGAGCCTCTTACTATATCTGGCTATACTTCTTTTGTGCTTCCTTTAGTGCACGAGATGCATCCAAAATGCTTTTTACTGACGTGTTTGCAAGCAGATGCCAAAAAAGAGAACCTAGGTCATATGCTGAAGCGTCTGCTGCTAAGATGTTTTGTATGAATAAATCATAGAGCGTTAACGACAATCCCGAGATAACTATTACCTCGAGTTCACAAAACATCTCGTTACACTCTCCAGTCAAGTTCCCATTGCTGTTCTTCTGCAGTACACAATTCAATGGAACGCAAATATTATGCATTTATGGAACAAACCCTGGATAAACATTGAATAATCCGCGAAAAGATCATAATTGCGAGACATTAGTGGAAGTCGTCATCAGTTTAAAGTAGAAAAGTGAGCATACAAACGTATCGTACCGCTGGCTTTCCCAATAACCATAACTGGTGCTGTGCGGGCAAAGTGAGAAACGATAGCAGTGACGCTTTTTCGTTGAACGTAATTCAATTCTTCGTTTACTGTTGCGTATTTCGCACTAAGCACTGATCTGTCTGGACGGAAAGCATGCTTAGCACCCAGGTTTCAACAATACTGTTGCATTCATGGTAGTTTACTGACCTACTTCAGGCAATGGTTGAAAACTCCGTCATCAGCTCCCTCGTATATGATTCAGGATCATGTGGTTGTGATACGGCGAGTCGTATGGTATGTAAAGGGACATCAGCCAATCTTTGCTGATCAAAAAAAACTTCAGATCCGCCTGAAATATCGCTCGGAACTATAGTTGTGTCTCGTTCCAAGGTAATGAGACGTTGGTACATATCAGCCGTGATATTAAGTGTGAGCTTCGGATCTTGCTCTTACATAAATAGTAGCTGTAGATGGATGTTTCCAGTAAGTGTAAATCGAACGCATCCCTCTCCTAGGCCAATATCAGAACACAATAATTCCAGGAGAAAGTGGTCTATATTATGTTAAAATGGAAATACAAACAAATACCTGACATTTGATACACTTTCCGAATCCCAATTACTCCGATGAGTATCCGAGTATAAAAAGAATAAGTGATGCTAGATCCGACCGCAACAGTATCAAATCCAAATATGGCTGTAGCCATATCATATCAAATTTAAACAACATAAGTCCCAATTACCCTGATGTATATCCAGTTCCAAAAGAATAGGTGATGCTAGTATTAACTGCAACGATATCAAATCCAAATATGGCTGTAGCCATATTATTTATCAAATTTAAACAACATGTGTACAGTTCAGAAGCAAACATAAAAACTTCAATATAAGTACAAAATATAGAAATAATAACAATATACAATGATAAAATCTCAAATTGGAATCAAATAAAATACCAAAATGTCAACAGAAAGAGTCCGTCATGTCATAACAAAAATATATAAACATGGAGGGATTTTCCAAAAAACAAAACATTCAAAATGATTCTACACCGGCCCGCAAAATCCCTCCATGCAAAAAGGGCAAGCGTTTAATGACACTTCAATTTAGGGTTCCCTCTCATCCCCTAATCCACACCGGAAGAACGTGTAGCAGTACGCCTACCCGCCATCCAACATGGATATGACCTATCAAGCTAACTAGGTTCCTATACCTTCCCTTCAGGCACTTAATTATCCTATCTATCGTAGCATGACCTAACGGTAGTACAGACCTTATCCAATTAAGCCATATAAACATGTACAACACGTTGTAAAGCTGGTCATATCCTATCCGGGATCTACATTCCACATAATGGGGATGAGTCTTCATTCCACCACCACTTGCTCCGGACAGCAGATACAATGAAGTCCGCGATGCTGACTTATCAACAGAACTTCTTGACCCATAGATAATATGCAAGGGTGTGATCTCCAAATTTGATATTTCCTCGTCTTCCGAAGACTTTAAGTGTCATAACATGAGACCAATATTTATCTCTGCATCTCCAGAAAAAGTCCGTCATGTCAGAACAAAAAGATATAAACATGGTGGGATTTTTCAAAAAACAAAACATTCAAAAAAGATTATACAGTAACCTTGTTCTAATTTCACTGAGCTTTAGAGAGTGGATGGTGCAGATGCGTCTAATGGCCTAAAACTGATCTTCAGACAATGACAAATATGATCTGAATAATGTAAAGAACATAACACATAAAAATTTCAAAAGCAACGAATGCGTAAAAAGAAATTTACAAGTGATACTCAACCTTTTTTAAAAAACCGAATGATAATTTACGTAATTATTGACCCAAAATAAAAATCAATCATGCAAACAGAAAAGTCCACAAAATAAAACCAATGACACTGTGTTAGCTCAGAGCTTCTAAACGTGGAAGTTATCGAAATTATTCTAAGAAGGCATTGTATATCTATTCATGTGACTTCACATTATGAGTACCTATTCGCCACTCTTCACTGGCCTACATCATTTGTCTATCATCAATTTCATCGTTATCCCTGACATACACGTTGCTGCGTTTAATTTACATCATCAGATATGCGTATCAGTGTTGCTGTACTTGAAAAGGAATGATGATGAGAACTGCGTCACGTGCAACATGATCTTGGTTGAATATTTCGCATCAGTCGTCCTTTCAACTGGCCTCATACAATAAAATAAATGCGAATTGAATACATTTTGTATCATGATATCGTAACATCACGTTCCACTTACATTTACAATAATGATGATGGTGTTTCCGCAGATTGACAGCCTTTATTGAGAATTTTAATGACTGTCAATAATATCGCTTTGAATATGTACTATGGACTGCTTGAGGAGATAGTAAAAGTCTCCAACTAAAATAAAGGCAAAAAGCTGTCAACAGTCTAAAGAAGCAAATGCTCCAAATGCATGTTGTTGAAAAATAACTTGACAGCGAGACAATGAGAATAGTCAGTGATGAATCGTTAAACAAATCACATTACGTTCATTTAACGGTTATGATCAGTTTCACTGATGAAGAGAATAAGGTAATGTGATTTACATTATTATGATACCAGATACACGACCAAGATCATCACAACAAGCTGAACATAAAGTTGCTTGTGAGTGGTTTAGTGCTAGCTAAAGTTATTCACTCACAGACACGAGCTTGTTTTTACTTTTTCCTTAAAGTTATTCGCCAGGTGTATTTGGTATGTCGATTGAAATATTTCAACTAGATGATTTCGTATAACCGACTTTGCGAAAATGTAAGCTGCTAAGAAACGCAATATGTAATTACACGGGTCACACTGAAATATGAACCATTATTCTTACACTTGCAATTTCACAGTCAGGTGTATGTTGGCAAGCATACACGCAAGTAGGTGTCTTGCAGATCAAGAAAGCACTGTGACTCCGGTGAATAATGCAGTTTGCAAATAATCGTCAATGGTGTACGGCACATCACTGTGTCTCATTCAAATGCCTACATGACTGTAATCCCATTATCTATCTATTTCTATATCTATCCATTTTGAATCCATAGATCGTTAAACGCATACTTCTTCAAGCATTCAATGCATTTCAGTGGACTGAAACAATGATGACGAAAATATCCTGAATAAAACCATGAAACTTTGAGATCAAATGATATAATGGTAATAAAATTTACAAACTCACATCTTTCATTCCCATATATTGATTGTCTAGTGATTTCCATATGATTGAACTTTAGTATTAATAACGAGAATTAAACTGTGTGAAAAACACTTGAAATTTAAACAGAATTAAAGAGACAATAAACGTGATATTTTGTAATAAAAATAATTATTCATCTATTATATCACTCAGGCTCATGTTAATAGTGAGGGAATAAAAACATGCAATGGAAACAATACACAAGCTTACAATATTCAGAATACACGCCGACAGTTTTACAACATACATTAATTGTCAAGTAAGTTACTGAACTTTAGACTAAATAACGGTAAATAAACTCCTAGTAAAACAACTAAAACTGAAATTCATAAAGACAGTTAATATGATCAACGAGCAGGTCCGGATACTTCGAAATGGAAAAACGATCATGTAAACACCACGTGTGTTTACATAAATTTGTTACTTTGAATAATTAAAGGTTAAAAGATCCTAGTCTGCAATTTTATATATTCACAAAAATAGTCACAAATGGTCACAAAAATACGGATGCACATTTCCTATCCTTGGAAATTGTTTAATAATGTGAGACAGTTAAAGTGTAATTATTAATTCCTTCGTAAGCCTGGGCGAACTGATACGGCAGGTTCCTTCTCATAATGTCTCATTAGCATGTACATATGATTATTCATAAATGTAATAAAGGATTTCAAACAAAATAAGTTTCTCTCGTACAACAGATACATAATGAGCAGACTCACTAAACACGAAATTTAACTGGAACGCAACAGTGAGCTCACATGATGAAAGATCCTGTGGTTTAATTCCGTATTATGTGACTTGGAATCCGTAGTGTCAAAAACGCCTTTATAGTGTCATTCTGTTCAATCAGTTTGAGGCTTCCTCTTGTTCAGTAGATTTCATGAACAACCGTCGGTTCCAATGTGATGATCCGTAAGGTAGCGTTTAACTGGGCCATAACGCAATCGGTTTTCACGGATATCATCTTACAAGGATACACGTTGTCTGTCTCCCAGATTTTTCATTCCGGTTCACAATACTCTGCTTCTATGTATTGAATAAATGATGATGATATGCTTGTAGTTTGCAATAAATTTATCTGTACAGCAACCATTAGTTTCTTGTTATTCTCGAAGATGCAAGTGATTTTAATTTCAGAACAATAAAACATGTTCACTTTTAAACACTTTCAACGGTTTAAAATTTTATATCTCATGAAGTAATGCAAAATGTGAATAGGTGTAAAGGAAGATCTACAAGTATATCTTTATAAGGTGAGATGGTTTTGCTACACGTTCTAAGTCTTTATCTTGTCAAAACCAACCCGCCGATCCCGCCAAACATCAAGAGTACCGTATATGATGAGCAAGCGCGCCTAATCATAAACGTCAAGGAGAAGGAACAAGTGAGCTGTCTTGATGAACGACTTTGCAGTTACGTCCATGATGATGATTTTGCATTATATGGTTAACCTTCTCAAGCAATACGTAGTATCACAAAAGCCTGTCGTTGAAGGCCAATATGTCACTTATTTGGTGTTGGTTGATATTCAGCGTGTAGGTTGTCTTAGTAATTATCTTGTCTGAGGGATCGTCATCAAATATCGCCTGACGGTGATAATTCGCAAGTCAAACGAATGGTTTGAATCCGTTTATTTTTGACACATCACAAAATGAACCAGCAAAACACAATCACACAGAGCAGGGTAAGCACAATAGAGAGCTAATTGACGAATTGATAAAAGTATGAGCTAGATTACAGTCTATTTATTCGTAAACATATATATATATATATGTGCGTGGGTGTAATTGGTAATCAATCATACTATTTCAAACAAACTAGACAATAATCAATACAAAGTTACCTTTAAATTGTTGCTAAACAAACGGCTTGCAATATTTGATGAATGATTAGAGAAATCCGATTTAAAATCTCCTACGACGATGACACTTTTTTTAGGTGGTTAGGTTACAAAATGGACATCGTCGTATACTGTGAAGATAAATCGGTAATCTGTATTAAAAACGAAAGCTCCAGGCTATCTTTTATATGAAGCATTCTCTGCATATCAAACAGTTGGCTCACCGGTATGGTTTTCTTCATTTCTCACCACTGGAAAGTTTGCAACACCTCGTGATAACGATAAACAACAATACATACTGAATTAATTTTTTGTCTTGACGTCGTATATACTTGAAGATTATTAACGAGTGAAAATGCTGCTTTTACAATTTTTTTTAGAAAATTTTTAAACACTTTTTGATGTCGGAAAATAGTTCAAATTTCGAAGTTATGTATTCTTGCTTTCCCAAACTTTCGACCGATGCCAATCTGTGCTGTACATAAAGAAGTGTACTTGCGTAATTTCATGTTAATTACGTTGCACTGTTTCGTCAGTTTAATAAGTATTTTAAACTCTCTATGTCTAATAATGACGTTTTGAAACTTTATACCATCTTCCTGAAGGGGTCCCTTAATTTGTAGATGCGACGGAATAAAATATTAGGCAGTTATTTTGCCGAACATGAAAAAAAACTAGGTTTGAACAAAGACGTTTTAGCACGTATGATATAGGTAATTTTACGATGTTTTTTTCTGTCTTAACGATTACTGAAGGTGCAGGCTACATACGTCTAATCTCGAAATGATGCAGTGATAAAACTTGCGACGCGTGACTTTCGGATTCTGTAGATGTGGGGTGATCAAATCACTCCTAACCCTAAACAATCGACTTTTTCCCCCCAAATCTATCTTCATTTATTCTTATAAATGTTCTGATGTGTCTATAGAAAGGTTTCAAATTCACAGTTTCTGTATGTCGCAGGATATTTGACAATGCAAAAATTAACAAGCAAAGTTTAGTCTATGAAAAGCGAATTATTCATGAGGAATTTTGAAAAACATCAAACGAATGATTGGAAACATTGGGAATGAAAAAACAGATATATGGACCACTTCGACTATAATAATAATGCAGCACAAAAAGTCACGTTACGGACAATTTCGCATTTACACTGTAAAAACGATGGAACTTCACTTCGCTTTCCTTACAGTCAGTTTACTAACAAATTTTTGCATCGATACTGGTACCAAGGCACATAATACGTACAAGTGTCGCTAACAAAAAGCATCATATTAGGCTACTGTATCGACAGTTGACAGTATTATCTTCTTGAATACTGTTAGCTAGATGTGTATATCTGGGTGAATCTATGAAATGTCAATAAGAATTCAATTGGTGTTCACAGATCTGGAAGTTATTGCGAAGAGTTTAATTTTTTTCTCGACATGTCTCCTCAATAATTGTATTTCATAATGTATATTTCTATGCGCGAACGATAGCTGAAAAACAAATTGTATCCACATTATTCAAAGATTACAATATCTAAGAGTGATGTGGAATATGTAACTGAAATATTTAAAAAAACATTAGATAAAATAAGTAAATAGTACTTTTGGGAATTTAAGTTCTGCAGTATGAAATATTAAGCAAAAAATATCAAGAATATAGTTCATTCTGAATATGGAAAAACCATAAGCTGTAATGACTCCAGCTGAGATATCTTTTTTTGCAATCATGAAACATGAATAGAACATGATTTAATTTGCATTTTTCAACTAAGAATCACACCTATAAAGTCAATATTTTTTTGTAATGTTCCTTTAGATAGTATAATGTTTTGTGATGAAAAACATATCTATTCAAAGAACCATAATAAAAGCTTTCTGTTTATTTGAATTATCGTTATCCTGAAACTCGATATCGTGAATACATTTGTGCACTGAACAGCAGAAAATCAAAGTTCATTCAATGAATAACTAGATACAGTTATTATTTTATCACATGTTTTCATTTGTTGTATTGTTATTGCTGGAATAAAAAATGACCATTTATTCGGAATAAAATTATTGATATAGTTTTTTTCAGTGATTAGCGAATATTATCGAAATTAGAGTTTTCAGTCAAGACAAACCGTTGATCTTCATTTAAAATAAAACCTCCGAAACATGAATTTATTTTTATTTATTCAGCCCTTCTTTGATGTGGTACATTCTTTGCATATCACAACATTTGCCTAAGACAACGGTTCTCATTATGTTTAAGCATAGGAAAGTGCTCAATTCTCTAGGCAAATATACGTTATCGGAATAATACTCTTATTTTTAATTACCACTTCCACCTAACTGACGTCTCATCAAGATGACGCCAAATATTAGTTTCATATGTCTCAATAATAAATATAGTAAATATTTTATTTTTGCGGTTTTTTGCGTTTTTCGAAGTCCTCAGTTTTAGTGTTATGTATTGTGATGTAAGTAATAGAGGTTCACGTTGTCTGCTTTTGATTAGCAACGCGCATGTACTGACCTAGGAAAATCAAACTGCATGTGTTGTATGAATCTCTTGAGCTGGATATAAACTTATTCAATCAATTAGAAGAATCAAGTAGAATTCTAAATTTTTTTCTTCGGAATAGGAGTTCATAATTGGAAAGGGATCAAATGGAAGAATTTTGTAAGTGAGTTTGTCGATCGGCAGATCTAATGCAGAAAATCTGAAATCTACCAAACGAAAAACCATGATATCCTAAACTAATCGGTGCTTACACGCGAATTTAGTAAAAAAGAAAAAAAGTAACAGTAGCACATTTCTTGTTGGGAAATTCGAAGCACATAATCTTATAAAAATGTAATTATAGCGCCCATTCATTCTTGCATCTTATGAGGCTTTGAGTAAGAAAGTAAGCTGATTGTGAGCAATTCTTAGAAAGTAACAGCAAACCGAGAAACGGTTAACCTTGACCGACAGTTATTATTTATACACATTGGCTAAACAAAATGGCAATAACATGAACCGCTCTAATTAGCCATATGAATCCACCCCAGATGTGAAGTGACACGATTTATCTCAGCCTTAAACAGCCACAATAATCAGATAATCCTACATGCTTAAGTGAGAAAATATTGAGTAGTGAGACAGAAGTAATCCTCAAATGATTAGAAACCTTTGATAAAAACAGTAATATGACAATTGTTAGTTATCAAATACAAAAACGTCAGTCCAAATTTTCAACCAATACATAGTTCAAAGACCAGATATGAAGAAAGAGGATAAGTAGGTTATATAAAGCTATAACAAGATGATAATAATCATCATTTACTAACATTCTATAATCGAAAGCCCTTGGCTTACTTTATCTAATATTCAAGGCAGAGGTTTTCTCCAGTTATAAATATTAAACTTTATCGTGATTTAATAAATTCTGTTCTATTTTATCAACAGCAATGAAGACCTAATCACCGACCGCAGAATAGACTACTGATTTTTAAATAATCACCCATAAATAGTTGATCAACAGGCTACAACCTTTACATAAAATACCACAGCAGTAAAAGCATGTCATAATAATGTAATCAAACAAAGTAAAGTGACCGATAGATGACATGTTAACACTTAATTATAGGTGAATTATGTCTGTTATTATTTGATCTATCGAATGTTCTTAAACAAAAGTAAGTGAGACAAGTAGTCGCAACATATAGTTTTTTGACAAACAAAAACAACATCTCTCTTTCAATTATTCATTTCATGATGTCCGGACAACTGATTTTTTTCTCGCAAATGCACTTTGATTTATTTTTATAAAAGCTTAGAATAATTGATAAACTTCATACAAATTCTGTATGCATTAGGATATTTGACAATGTCTTATTTACACATACAGTTCACAATATGAGAATTCGGTTGTTCATGATAAACTAAGGAAAAACTAACAAATGAACAACTCTGTTGCAAACCAAATCTACTGTGAACAAAACATTTTCATATCAAATTTTTTCGTGACTATTTCAATCGCAATTACACATGATTAATAACTCACAAATCACTGACTTCTATGACTGTGGTGATAATGCAGTATGAAAAGTCATGTCGTGGCTTATTTTGTGTTTATACTCTGCAACTGCACATCTCATTCTTGAAAATTTGTTTACCAACAAATCTGTTTCACAGATATCGTTGGGATGACACATCTACTAAGTACTTGCTTAACGAAAAGTAATAATTTTATAGTAAATTATTGTCAATTGATGAATTTTGTAAGACAGATGTATGTAAATGTGCGAAACTTCGAAATGACAAAAATGTTCAGGATACGTATATCTGAATGAAGGTTTGAGATAAATGCTTTACTTCATCCACAAGAAGAGATAAAGGATGTTTTCTCAACATGTACGTACATCAATGTGTTTTATGAAGTTAATGTTTAAGCGCTGACGATAGCTGTAAAATTATTGTTATGGACCTCATTGCAGATATTAAAAGGCAAATGAATTGAGGTGATTATAGCTGATCAACTGAAAACCCTGGATAAATGAAGCAAACAATTTTATGATTTAAAAATATTTGAGTGAATTTAGTAACCAGTTTCCACATGAAGAAGATTGTTTTTTTCGAATAATTTACTTTGAACAGTTGACAAAACCATGAAAATCAGTCATCATTTCAGTGATCCGGAAATCACTTTCTCAGTTTTGATCCCGAAATACCGCACATAAAAGAGTAAATTCCATTCAATAACCATCATCACAGAAGAATCTGAAAATAAAAGTATCCTCTAATTACTTTCCAGAACTTCAACAGCTTCACCTGATATGATCGACGATGTGCTCGATGCAATGAGCAGCGACCAATTTTGCATGAGTAGTTTGTGTATAAACCTGTACCTAATGTCTAATGAATTCTTCAGTTATCAAACGTTGAAATACTGATTTCAGGTGAATAGATCAGGTCTGCAACTTGACCTGCATGTTGATTTTTCACAAATCAGTCGATCACCAAGAACAATAGAAAAGATTAGAGAAAGCAACTCTTTCTGAAACCGATTCTACTCTTAAACGAGCATGTTAGCTTTAGTTTGTTCACGATAGTCGAGCAATAATTAAGATAGACATGTAATCAAAACGTCGCATCTACACACACAAACAAACAGACAATAATCGATACTGTTTACTAATTATTACGAATGCAGTATTATGGTTGACACAATTATGAAACAAATCATACTAAATAATCATTGACGTCCAGTGAATGGATTTTGATGTGCAGCCTTTTTTCACAACTTGATGCACTATTCACGTATGCTCACATACACATATAAAACATTACATGTTATATCTTACAATAGTTGAACAAATAATGGACGACTTTATTTTAATAATTGAGGTTTCTGTAATGGAGCATTCAAAGTGATAAACTGCTTTTGAATCAACAGTACAACAATTTGTCTATGATAAAAAGTACTTATTATCCAAATAAGTGAGCCCAAAGATGTAAATTATTATCGAAATTTCGATATCAATGTCGATTCTTAAATCACCTTAACATTTTGAATAAACCATTGTTTGTACATTAATCAATCAGGTCACTAAAATAGTTTTTTTAAACAAAGAAAGTTTCCAATCCCTAATTTTGTTCATATATCTATTTAAGTGTATAAGGCATATTCTACATGATGCAAAGTTGAGTAATAAATTTCTTGCACCTAGTTATGAAGTTAACATTGGCAAAATTTAGTTCAAAATGCAGCTTTAAAAACTCAAGTCTCGGGAACACGCAAAAAAGAACGCCCATTAGTGTGTTAGGTTTGCTGTGGTACACTTAGGCTGTTTCTGCGAGGAATTTTCATCTAACCTAAATTGATTATCTTCTGCACTGGAGTCCTACATGACCCATCTCTTCATTGTGTATATCAAAATAGTCAAAATAACATTGATTTTGCGCCGAAATGATTACACTGATAAGTTTACGATTTATATTTGATTACTACTTATTCAGTTTTGTTCACAGATATGTTGACTTTTATTTTGATTAAGATTAGTGTTGATCTGTGATGCTTTGATCATTTTGAAAAAGCTGAATCGTTAAATTAAAATATAACTGCAGATAAAGACTGAACTGACGCGTACGCATATAAGTGAAATCGAGGTATATATTTGTAAAAGTAATAATATCGGCACGTCTGGTTTTTTTTTTGCGAATCAGTTGACTGAAAACGTTGTCTGTTGGTATTAAAAGTATTCATACTGCCTGCCTGGACTGGTATCTACAGACGGGTCAAAAGCATCATCAAGAGGTCGAACATACAAAGTAACGAATTATAAAAATATCTATTCTTTTATTGTCACATGAAAGACAAGCCAAGAAGCTAGCCTCAAGTGTTTGTAATTATTTTATTCGTTAGCCTTATTTTAATTGTCTGATCAGTTAATGAATGAAAAATATTCAACTGAGATTTGACAAATTTCTAGACACAAGTCGATGAATTGTTGGTTTACGGCTTCGTGTGAAATATGAAGAACACTAATACACTGTTCAAATTATATTACGAAGAAAAAATAACCAACGATCTTTCAGTTTGATTTCCAGGATTGGTAATATTTTTGTCACAGCAATGCAAGAAATAACTGACATGATATTGCGAAATAATCATCAGTTCCATGTATTCTAAAGAAGTAATCAAAGTCATGTAGTATAGCGAGTAATTTTCCGATTTGTTGTGTCTCATCAAATAATATGTGGTCAGTATAATTACCTGTAATTAGAAAAAAAAGATAACATTCACTCTACCAATAAAAAACTCGAAATAACATTTATTTTATAGATTAAAGAATATTTACTGATGGATTTCGGTTAACTCCTAATCATCCAAAAACAGCATGACATGTGAGTATTTCGTTTGACGCTTTTATAAATCAGAAATATTCAGAAAATATTTTAATGAGGTAACACTCATCGATACTCAATTTTTCAATTCCCAATTTCATAAATCGTCACTACCGACACTCAAACGAATACTTTCAAGTCAAAATTTCATTGTGGAAAATGCCAAATGTACATCGACAGTTGAACATATAGATATTCAATTTTCGCATGAGGAACTTACAATCACGAACGCACCACACCAACAAACGAACGACGAAAAGGCTTATATTTTCTGGAAAAAAGAGACGAACATATTTCATTAGAACAGTTTCGTGTCTACCTGACTTGCACTTCCAAACCTTTTTTCACCAACTGTTATGACGTCACCAAACAAAATGGCAGAGATCGTAAACGCAGTTGGCACATAAGCAGCAATGATATGCTCAGACAATGAACCAGGCGGGATCATCAAACCAACACCGACAATCATTATGATTGACTGAATAGTGAACAAATAGTGTGTAAGCTCATGGTAAGTGTAATGTCAAAAATGTAAACATTGATAAAAATTACCAATGAATAAGCAGTCTTGTGTTGATCTGAACTATATTATCTGGTAGCTTACAGTGCTTCTGTGAATCATCATTGTTGTAAATGAAATGAGAGCCATCATTCAAAACAGGTCATCAGTTACCAGTTTTGGTAGTGCCTCCTGATGCACACATAATTTTTGATTAGCACTTCTACCTTCGAGTGTTCAAAATCTGACTCAAAGTTATCTTTGACTTTTTAACATTCACAGATACACATATTCACCCTAATGAATAATGTACAGAAACATAATGTCGGATTCTCAGCTTTAATCTGCTGACTTCATCATATACTAGGAAACACTTGTAAATAGTCAGCAGCCCTAGAGGCTGAGTGTAAATATACAAGATGATAAACACAATGTCGGACTTACCGTAACAGTCATGAAGAATGCGTTTCCAGTAGATGTAGAATGAAGACTTTTGTTGAGAATTATAATGAGTGCCAATATAAGTGCCATAATTCTGAAATTCGAAGACGAGAGCACAACAAAACAAACTGAAATGTACTTCGAGATTCAATAAAAGTACAATTAAATATTCCATTAAAATATGGTTGCACTTCAAATCTGCCAGGCGTTCACTTGCATTATAACGAAAATAATCGAAGTGGTTGAAAGTAAGCACAATCGGTCAGTGATCATTTCATTTGGATGCTTAAAATATGAGCTGTATTGTAAAAAGATAAAATGAAGATGATAACACAGCTAACAGACTCTTGACTGTGATTAACTTCATTGTTTATATTTATACATATCATAAAGTTTACTAGGATTTATGACTTACATTAAAATGAAGCCAGACAAACGGACGTGATCCTCCCAACAAACGTGGCTTAATCTATTCATTGAATGATAAATTTTAAGTTATTTTTCATCACTTACATGCACGAGGTTTCATTGCATCTGGTGTTAGCGCAACTGACGTTAGTGCAACTGGTGTTTGTCTGATTGTTTATCAGTACAAAATCCGATGCCCATGTTTTATTGGTTGAAATAGTTTGATCGCATAAGGTCCAGAATGTCACCTCAAAATGAACCTGCAGATACGTTACACATAAGCAGAAAGAATATGCAATTACACGGATTATAGAAAATTATGAATATATATACATCACTTGTTCTTTCAATCTAAAGTGCAGATATGTATTCTTTAACGTGTCTTAGATGACTGAAAGCAGTTCGACACAAAGAGTAATGTTAAGACAACTAACGGAAGTTGGCACATCACGATATCTCATTAGAGATTCTGTATGACGTTGTTTCAACTCATATTTTATTGTATCTACAGTTATACTGATCAGTCGTCATTTAGAATACCGATGTATTTAAATGTACTGGGTCAATCAACACAAAGTAAATAAACGATAGCTATGAAAAATAACAAACTCACTCCACTCATTTCCGGTAATCAATTAACATTATTCAACAAAATCGCTGACATTTATATCTAAACACGCTAATGCAATACAACTTATTTTGATTGAAAAATCTATTTCTGTCTCACTGAACTTTGGAGCAAATAACAATAATATTTGTATTTAAGTTACAGATGCGGTAAACTCATCAGAAAAATAGGTAACGATGCTCAAAAATGAATTGAATTGATTATTTTCTCATGCAGTATACGTCATTTGTATAATAAAAAACGATAGCATCAAAATGAATATTATCGCATCGTCGAAAATAATTACCCATTTCCAGGCTTACTTTATTATTTAAATGAATAGAGGCTTGCAGTGAGGATTTCAGCTAGTCAACCGAAAAATGAACAATTGTCATATCTGAACTCTTGTTATTCAGGTTTGAATAACGACGTAGGAATATCGGTGAATGGATTTGATTTCACCTTGTCTCATTCTGAGTGACTTGTCCGTGAAATAATTCAGGCATCATTTTCTGACCACCTGTTGTTTACGTTAAAGACATAAGATAAAGTTTGGTTTATAATGGTCAGTTTGATCACCGAAAACAAGCTGTTTCCAGTAGAATACTGTTGTAGTGGAAAGCTTCTACGAAGAAAATACGATTTGTAAAAAATAAACATTATTGTATTCTTTTTGTTTAACTGTACCAAAAAACTTCTACTACTTGTTAGGCGTAACGTTCTCTTCGCGTTGCTGCCATCTATCTCCGTTTGCTTTCCGGCATGTAATTCCAACGTTCTCCTTCAATAAACAACTAAACCATGGATTTATTTTGTTTTGCTACGAATAACGGCGGAATATTATGGAACATTTGGTGGTGAGCATAGTCAATCTGGTGTCGGACTCGCTCACAACAATGTGATGACGAATGCTCAAGGATAACTTGAATCTGGTATTGCAGACAATGAGATTTTCCAGAGTCCTGTTGGAAAAACAGACTGGGAGTAATATATAGCTATGTGAACTATCTAGGTAGTAATATTATCTATTAAGAGAAATTATCGTGCTCATGCTTTTCGATTCCACAAGATATTTGGATGAATGAATGTTAAAATAAATTGAAATATTCGTGGGTACATGGAAGACTTTTTTCCTAATCAGTAGTGAGTTTGACTTTACAACTTCAATTATTGTAAGGAATTATCAGCTACAAATTATTCACACTATGGTTTGGATAGAAATAAAGATGCTTTTCATGAAAAATGTAGAACACATTCAGATTTATCGATATATTTTACGAAACACAATCAACTATCGATCACCAACAAAAGAAAACAATAACTTACATGAAACTGGTAGATAATCACCAATATAGTCAAATCGTCAGAAGCGACAATCTACAGATAAAACAGAGAATGATCTTCCGGCTTTCATTGTTTGAAGAAAAAATATGCCGAATATGTCATCATCTGTAATTATAAAAGCGTTTGAAGAATTTTATTATTGATGTAAGCCTGAACGCTTCATATATTCTCGATAAAATGTAGGATATCTTTCAATGTCAGACAACATTGGATATATGAATCCCGACAAATGACACAACGTTGATCGGTATGAGCACAAGTTCTAACGCCAAAACTTGGAAAATCGTTCCATTGGTAAACGTTTGTCCAAATGCAGGTAGATGACAGGAGAAAAATATACAATTTTCATCACTTTACCTTAGTGTACCCTCAATTTGAGCCATTTACCTATCACCACTAAATTTGCTGAATGATTTGCACTTTGATTCACGAATTGTTTAAAGTTATACATTGAGTCTGAAGTACGATATTTGCGATTCGGCATATATCTTGACTGTAATACAGATCAAAGTGCAGTCAGTAGTCAAAAACCTACGGTAAACACGGAAGCCAGAATAAAAAAGAGGGCAAAACGAAAAAAGCAATCTGAACATAGAGAAGTTAAAACATTTGTGAATACATGATTTGCCCTACTAAGTCATCCTGAAGTTACTGATAGACCGAGTGTTGCCACTGTGATAGTAGTACAGTAAAGAAATTTAAGTACTGAATAATCTTGTGACAACACGGAACAATATTTTTATGATCTTGCATGTATGAAACCATAAAGCCATGCAACCTAACTATCATTTGAAATTTGTTCTTTGTAAAGTCCCCGAAATGATGACAGGACTTCATAATATTTTATGTCAACATCAAAACAACATTGCTTTTCTACATTCATGATGTCGTGAATTGTAGTTAATAATTATCGATGAGTGTAATTGGGTCGCAAAAAGAATTGTCACCATCTTGCACACAGCTGCGCAAACAAATGAATAATTGTAAATTACTTCATGGTATTTACCTACCGAAAAAATAATGCGTAACATAATTTTATGATTCAATATTCCGCTGTTTGAATTTATTCGCTGACATTCATAATGAATAAATATCTTTGCTTTACTGTTAGTTACCTAGGCCTAAACCTTCCCTGTAGCTCATATACGTCTGAAGCCTGAATGATTGTGATGCGATCAGGATAATATGGACGACTCGATACCACAAAAAATCTAACAACAAAAATAATCAAAATCATTAAAAATATCCTAAACATCTAAAAATGTTCTCTTTCGAGGGAACCAAAACATCTCATTCGAACTGCGGAGACATTTTAAAAATCACGAGTCCGATATCCGTTTTAACAACCTGAACTGCCATTATTGAAAGTCCATAGAATGCTCTAACAACGTTCGAGACAGAAAGTCTATTTCAAGCCGCTGCAGAAATGACTAGAAAGCAACGTGCACTTGCTTGATATCATTGAAAAGCATGTGGAACTACTGATATCTATTAGGACAGAAATATCGTAGACATGAGATCAGTAATGCATCCTTCAAAAAAAAAATTTTGACAGAATTATGAACGTCCTCAAATACTATGCACTTAGCAATGAATAATATGACAACGTAAAACATCAATTCGACGAAAGATTTAGGTCAAAAAATGAGAGATGCTCGTGGACAATTTCGTTTAGTCTAAAAATTGGGCTAATATTCAAGGTTTGATAAAGACCCCACCAGGTTTCATGACATCATTGAACGACATGGAATAAGAAAAATAATAGATGTAAATTAATCCTGCACAAACGCAAAAACAAATGAATATGGATTTCATCGACCTATTCAGAACCAAATTAAACATTTATGTATCAAAAAAGATTCCTACGAAGAGTGAATCAGCCTAAGACCTAATTCACAACCTTCAGTTCTCCAAGTCGAAGACTGAACATTGGAAACGGAGCAGACAAAATCAGAAATTTTAAATATGATATTTTTATCCAGATACCGTAATTCAAGATAGAATCCATGTCACAAGAGTAATAAATATATTTTCACCGTTCAATAATTGAACAATATAACTGTATAATTCAATATGTAGCAATCAAATGAGGGGGCAAGACTACGAACAACATCAGTCACCTAATTGTGAGTTCTGGTCATTATGATTACAGAAAAAAAACTCTCTTTATAAAATATACATGTGGCTAAAACTAATTATTTGACGCATACGATTTTTGTTGACTTACCTCTTTATCTTGAAAATAACTTTATTCAAAATGAAATTGAGTCATTTAAGAAGTCGCTACACTGATAAGTTCAATATGTCAATTAAAACCGAACATTTCCACATCTTGATGGTGACTAGATTCTTGACTGAGTATAAGGAAATCAGTTGGAAAGTCGTGATCAGTAGATTTGGAAAATATTAAATCTGAGATTGCGGCCCACGGAAAACATTTGATGTCGGTCACTCAAATTTGTTGATAGAAGAAAACTGGACATTGACAGCATTGTTTTTGATCTTAAACATCCACTAAAGGTTATGAATTTGACTATGTTCACAGAATCCGTACAAAACATCTTCCGATCTAGGTTTTGTTCGAATAAAGTTGACGGGGCCGACCTATTCACTTTACGTTTCCTTTTACATTGAGAGCAGACTCAGTCATATATACACAGCATTCAGTAGAGTATTATTATTATTATATGATGTCGAATATAAAGATATCTGACACATATTTAGGCAAAAATAAATCATATTTCAAATTATAGATACACGGTAAACATTATCGATAAAGTATGAAGATTATTTTTACATTTCAACCAATTGCTTTATGAAGAATGCAGAATCAGTGGTCTTCGAAAATATTCTCAACAAGTGATATTGTTTTTTCTACAGCAGTTAAAGATATAATTGACATTTAAGTGTGAAATAATAAATAGTAACATGTAATTTATTGACGTAATCAAAGTGATGTAAAATAGAGAATAATTTTTCGATATTTCATGGTTCACCATATAAAATGTGATCCATACAATCACCTATAATTTTAAAAGCGATATTGTTTATTCTAACAATGAGAAAATAAACACTTCATATTATTATGATAAAAGAAACGATATACACTCAGGCAGTTCACATTGTTTTCGAACTACTATAACAGAGACGATACAGATTTGGTGATCAGTTTGATCACCCAAACCATCAAATAATCCTAGACGATGTATTTTAAGATATGTCTCACCAACATCCATTTTTTTGCCGAAAAGATTATAAAAATCTTTAGGTCTTCCCTATTCAACACCTTACTTTCAAGCCTCCTTTTGCTTACATTCGAACTACCGACATTTGTCTTACACTCTCTACTGAAGAATGTGAAGAATGAAAGCAAATGCTTTCAAATCAATATGTAAATAATTGATTATAAACTTCAAATTATTATTCGTTTGCAAAGGTACCGACTGCTTTGACTGCAATAACAGTGCTAAGTTTTTTCATAGTCCAGTTCATTTTTTGTTAACAACTCAACTTCATTTCTCATACATCTGTTTTGTGAGAATACCTATTATTTCACCATTCGTCAGTAATTAACTTGATAAATACTGTAACTGGGCTATGTATTTATGCAGTGATTAGGAAAATTCGTGGCGTAATTTGCTGTTTGCGCTGGACGAACTTAACACGTTCAACGCTTATCGTTCAATCGAAAATTTGCTTCGTTTTGAAGTTGACATATAATGAATCTGCAAATGAATCTGTGGTGAATTCTGCAGAATGTTTTGTGTATTGCTGTCGTAAATATTTATTGCGCCTAGAAAAGAAATTTAAATGAACTACTCATTTGTCGTGAGTAAATGGAGCAAAACATCCTTTCCATTTTTGTGTACACTTCACACCGGGTATAATGGGGTTAATACTGAAAGTTATATAAAAGACGTGGTAACGTTTTTCTGTTTGTTTGATCGATTTTGGATACGATGAAAGGCGAATTTGGTCATTAAACATTTTTGATTCAAAAAATTTATTACTACAGAATAACTCACTCCGCTTTCATTCATATCACATATGCTCAAAACAGATAAAGTGATGCCAGCTATCACTAGCGAACACAAAAGTGAAATTATAAGTATCTTTGAGTTCAAACGTTTCCACCTGCTAACCTAAATGAACAGCAAAGATCGTAAACATGGGTGGTACAAGAGCGGCGATGCTATGTTCATATCATTCACCAGGTGGAATCAGTAACCTGACACCGATCGTTATGATGATCGACTGTGAAATAAACAACAAAGAAAGCAATATCTGCAGAATAAATAATCATAAGGTGGTCTCAACTATACTGCCTATTTCGTTCACAAAGCCTGGACTGATGACGAACAATCGAAATGATATCAATATGACATTAGCCTAGAATAGAGTATTATTATTATAATTGTCTATTCATTACGAATTACTGGTTTTAACGCATTTGGACGATATTAGACGATATTAAATGTACGATTGCCGCACTACGGCAGAAAAAAGTTTCTTTTGCTTTTTATAAAAACTCATCATTTTCTATTAGCACAATTTTCGTTTAGTTGATGTACGTCCATTATTTATAATTTTTTTTTTTATTTTTTACTACTGCCTTTCTCATTCTACTGTTGATCGAGTGGATTATAAAGTCTTTGGCATCTGCAGGGAAGCATGGTATTCAGCGGACTGTTAGGATTCAGCTGCATGAACTGAACATTGCAGTTGACCTAGCTCTTATATCGCGCACGCAACAACAAATGTGTAGCAGCAGCCTCAGCAGTAGCAAGTTTGAACATACATAAATGAAAAAGTACAATTATTCGATGCAACACAACCTGCGCCAACCAAATCATTTTTCATGGAGATGCCTTGAAAGACATCACCACTATTACATATCTGGACAGCATCATCGCCAACCAAGCTGGATCCAATGCAGATGTGAGGCCGCGGATCGCTTAAGCAAGAGCTGCATTTCTACGGTTGAAAAAATATATAGAACTCCAAAGAAATAGCAATGAACACCGTAATCAGGATTTTTAATACAAATTTCAAGAGAGTTGTACTGTATGAAGCCATCATACAGAAGATTGAAGTGTTTATTAACAGTTTTCTGAATATATTACTTCGGATTCGTTGGTCAGACAATATCAGCAATATCTACTGTAGGATAGAACAACCAGATTCCAGTGAAGGAGGATATCAAGAAAAAGGGGCGGAAATGGATAGGATACACACTGCGGAAAGCAAGCAACTGCGTCACAAGACAAGGCGTCAGATGCAAACCTCAAAGTCATAGGAAAAGAGTAATGTCAAGGAACATAATTACTCGAGCGAAACAGAAAGACATGAAAGGAATGAACAAACATTGGACAGAACTGGAAAGGGAAGAATACTGCTAGTCGGCCTATGCTCCATTAGGGCTGACAAGCTTGAGTAATTAAGTAACTAACTGCTTTTATGTAAACACTTTTACCAATAACGAGAGAATTAACCATCTATGAAGTCCCCTTACTTTTCATTGATCTTTCAAGTGTCATCTACGGACAAGCTCAGTATATTATGCTTGAAAATGACTTTATAGCTAACCATATAGTTTTTTCAACGAGATGCGTTAGGTCATGAAATCTTACCATATACAAATGATGGAACAGATAGACGTTCTAGCCCTATGGCTGTCAAACACCTACCTAAATAAGTGCAAATTAGATTAATGGCTCCATCAAAGTTAAGTAATAGTCAGTAATTGTAAGACAACAGTCATCGTTAAGAAAACAATCATGCAGAAGCAAAGTTTTTGAAATGTGACGTCATCTACTTCATCGTTATGTGAATGAGATCATCGCAGTTTAATGAAGTGATGTCAACATTGATGGTCAACCTAAAGTGGCTAATAAAATGGATAGGATTGTAAGGAAAATTTGTCCACAAATTGATTATACATCAATAGACGCTGGAATGGATAGGCTACAAAAGAGAATTGTATTCTTCGCGAATGCTGACGAATCTCACTGTTAATGACAAAAGGAAGAGAAGGGTTATCAAGTAGGTGGCACGTACTAGCAGACCTATAGACTACCATGCAAATTCGAAAATAATACAAGTGACACGTTAAATGGAACTGTACAGCAATAATGACAGTGAGGCGACAAACTCAATCTCGCCATGTCTGTATGGGAGAATATTTAATCTGCAAAAAACTACTCACGGTAAAACAAGATGAAACAAATCAGTGATGTTGCGTAACCTCGTCTGCGACTCATGTTCGTAATCTCGCACAGATAATAACTTCCCACGCGGAAATCCTATTACACGTGGATGTCGAAAATAGGAGCATTAGAGTCAAAATGAAAATGGATAAATAAAATAACGCGAAATCATCAAATCACTGTGACTCATGATTATATTCTCCACTTCAACTTGATTGGTAACAGTTCGCTGTTCTGATTTTCCTCTATTCATACAATTAGTTGCCTATTCGTTATCTTACGAGTGACTGGTGTTCATTAACTCAAATTTGTGTCCGTGTACAGTTAGTGTGCCAGCATATGAATGATTTTTCAATGAGCATCGAAGAAATATTTGCAAAACAATTACGTATCAAGACAACACAAGGACCGCATCCGTTTGCTAACGAGTACAATCACTATTCACCGTTTTCAGAAGCAACGATGAGAATATAAAGGTACATTAAGTTGCTGATCGTAAGTTAGCATTGAACTTCCATTTAAGATGACAATGCGCCGTAAATTCAGATACTTGGAAAACGGTTTACCTGCTTGATGAGCCACACCTATTGTGAAAAAACATTTCAATTTGTTAAGATGTACCACGCTGTTGAACATCAAAAAGCGCTTTAGGATTTTTATATCTCGAAGCAAATTTCGAAGCATCGCAATTACTGCCGGCATTGCTATAGTAGCTGATTTTTTAGTAAACCTAATTGATTTATTATACACAGACAAGGCCACTATTGAGGCGATAAGTCTGGAATGTAAAAATAAACTAAATGAGAAAATGAGATCGAGTAATCAATAAGCATGCTTCAAGTCACATAATCGTTCCAAATAAATATATATAAGTCTTATAAGGCTTATATATAAAATATACAAGTCCTCAGTAATAATTTAGAATATCAACGTTTCACATGAAAAAGTCATAGCAGTCACTAATGAGAGCAGTTGATGAAGGCCCGTCTAACAGATCTCATTCTATTCATTCCGAATTAATAATTCCATATGATGGGATGCTTTCGCTGTAATTACTTATCTATTATCAGTATAGAATGATCACTAACGGGATGATCTTCAATAACTTTATAAATAATAAGATTGTCAACTTATTCAGTTTTCATGACTTACATTAACACGAGTCCAGATAAATAAATTGAATTCTCATAAAAATCTTCTTTGAATATGTCAAGCGAAAGGTGAATTTTTAGTCAACATCAATAACGTATATGCACAAGTTTCTATTGCAACGAGGTTTTTTGTGATTTGCTTCTGACATTGCATTGGATTCCGACGTGTCCATAGTCAAAAGATTTTGATCATATAAAATCAGCAGTTCTATTATAAACTGAAATGACAAAAATCTTACATTTAAATAAGTAGGATATGTAACTACATGGATCACACAAAAATATAAACACAAGTTTCCATATCACTTTCTTAACTCTGAAGTGTACATTGGCGAGCAAACATTCATGAGTATGTCTTTGGGTTCAAAAAATTAGTTTCAAATTACTGAATTATTTTGTTCTATGAGCAACGATTATTTGACAATAGATAATCACAATGTTTCCTCTACCTGTATATCCAATTAACTATACATATATTTATATATTTCTCTTCTAGAAATCGACGCAGTTCAGTGTAGGTGCACAAGCAATGTATTAAGAAAATAAATTAAATTCAAATATAAAAGCTAATTTCATCTAAGTCTTCGGAAATCGTAAAACTTATGTCGCTTTTTTCTGGCTTTAAGGTAATCCAATTCAATGCGATCATCAAATTTATAAACAAACTCACCAATCATTGTACAACACATATCTATTCATAGTTGATCACTGCATCACTGGACTTTGGAATAAATGAAGATGAAAAAACTCTATTGAAACATGCGATTCTGTAATTTACTTAGAATTACGATGGACTCATTCATGTAGTACGCGAGTATACACTAAATTGAAAAGGATGAAGAATGAATCTTTTAATTCCATTAGGAACAGTACCAAAAAAATAAGCTTTGACGGCAAAAAAATCGATTGTTCATACTACATCATGAAAAAGGTATTGCAGTTTGAAAGGTAGAAGATATGGAGCGTTTTCAGAAAACCAGGCACAAATAAGAAATATTATTCACTTTCTTGAAACTTCGGTTACTGAACCTCTATAAACCAGCATTTTGATTAATTTGCATACACTTTATGCGTGAAATAAAACACATTTTCTATAGTGCTGATTATATGTAGTCATCGTGAGTCTCTTTTTCCTGTCAATAGAAACTCATTAAAATCGAATAACTGCATTTCTTCTTAGGCGCTTGATAGATTGAGTTCTTTTTCAACGTACGTAATTTTTGAAAACGTTATCATTGATCAATATAATACGCGTGGTTGATGTTATTGCTGGGGATTATATATATTTTGTATAATTCTTCTTGTTTTGGTTGATTGAAAGGTGAAACATCTGTCGAGTAGAAATGTCATCATTACATCATTTATACACTCGAATGAATTAATTTTTTGAGATACGCTATGTAAAAAGTACAGGAAAGATTCTGACAAAAGTCTTCGTTTTTGAACTTTGGTTCTTGAATATTCGAAAACTGTTTATGAAAGAATGAATTAAACGTCAGTTGTTCATTACTGCTGCTAAAGGTACCGTTATTTGTCAACAGTTAGCTGAATAAAGTTATTCTTCATTATGAGTGAACTCTGGGAAGTAAAACAACTCCTACTCTCTTTAGTTGTCAAGTAACCACGTGCACCCACGTAGGTAAACGTGTCACTAATGCAGGGCGAAATTTGCTTGATATCAGTTAATCGTATCGATTCATCACGTTTGACATTTGAAGACGATGACCGTTACTATAAAACAAAATACTTGTATTTACCTTACACTGGTTGTGGGATAGCAAACAAACAACAAACCAATAATTTCAGAGTAATCTGTATATTGAGAAATAATAAGCTACAATTTCCTGTACATTGGAGACTACTTGACAACAGTTTTATAAAAAGCATTACCTATTCTTTTTACTGCACTTACACACATGGTTATTTTAACTATGTACAAATTGACATTCAGTAATAAATACTTGATTAAATGCAGTTAAACAGTAAAAACATGAATAATGTTTATTGTGAAAGTTAGCCATAAATATCTTCGTCAATAAATGTTGCTTCTCCAGCTTTTTAAATGTGCAACAAGTCTGCTAACATTTCGTCTCACAAAAATAAGAACTATTTTGAATCCGCTACACTTTTTAACGTCTTTTACCCCAAATATAGCATAGGTCACAGACAATTTTACTTCAACCCATCCTGTCCTCAGCTTCCCTTTCCAGTCTTGTCCCATTATCGATCGCTTTTTCAATGTCTTGCTCTCTTCTTTGTATAATGAGCATGTCTTTTGACACATTAAACGAGTCTAATAAACTTTTAATGCTTTTACTGAACTCCTTCTCCCCTGAAATCATGTTCGATGTGTCAAGCCAAAGTATATAAAGTTTCAAAGAGGTCATGAAGAGATCAGTGCTTCACATGCACAATGAGTTGCACTGATGCTGTCCAAACAAGCACAAAAGGCGCTGATAGGATAGGAATCTCATGGACTCAGGATCATTAAAGCATCCTTCGAATCGAGTTAAGAGGAAATTACGGTTTACGTCACCCAATGCTATGCATCGACTAACGACTACAATGACGACGTTAAAGATCAATTCTACGAAAGGCTGCAGTAAATGGTCGACAGATGCTCATCAAACGATTTGACGATTGTTATGATAGACCAGAATGCAAAATTTGTCATGGACAACACTGAATAAAAAGTTATCATGAAACGACATGGACTGGGAGAAAAGAACGTAAACGGTGAGAGATTTGCAAACTTATGTGCCTTCAACAAACTGGTCATCGGTGGCACAATTTTCACACGCATGCACTTACACGAAGCGAAATTGATTTCACCGGACGACAATACTCAAAACCAAATCGACCAAATGCGCATCGACATAACGTTCCGAAGGACCATGGAGGATGTGAGAACCAAAAGAGGAGCTGATTTGGCCTCAGATCGTGACTTGCTGATCGCCAAAATGAATTTGAACCTGAAAAAGCACTGGACAACGGGGCAGACAACATCATAAAAGTTTAATACGGCCTTTCTTCGGGATACCGTAAAACTCAAACAATTCAAGAAAACCCTCACCAAACGGTAGATCTACTCATTGGAGGGGACACAACATTGGAAAACAATAGAAAAACGATAAGTTAGGCTACCACTTCAACATGTTACGAAGTTCTTGGTCACAAGATGTACCAGCACAAGGAATGGATCTCTGTTGATACTCTTGCAAAAATTTAAGAAAGGATGATCAAGAAGGCGGCAATCATTGTCAACAGAACAAGAGCAGAGAAAGCTACCGCACAAGCTGCATACACAGAAGCAAACTGGGGGGGTGAAGAAGAGCTGACAAACGAAAATATGTGGAAGATCTAGCAATGACGACGGAAAAAGCTGCAAGAAACGGAAACTTGAGACAATTGTACGAAAAACAAAGAAACTCGCTGGACACTATCTTAAACCAGAACGAACAATGAAAAGCGAAGAAGTGAAAGTAATCAGCAATGCTAAAGAGCAGCGAAATAGGTCGGTAGATCACTTTAAAGAACTGTTTGTTCGACCAGCTTCACTGAACTCACCCAACATGGAAGCATCATCCACGGACATCCCACTTGTTGTTGGGGCACCTACTGTTGAAGAGATCAGTATGACCATCAGAAAAATCAAGACCGGCAAAGCAGCACGACCAGACAACATTCTAGCAGACGCGATGAAAGCAGATGTCCTCACATACTCTACAAGAAGTTTCGGGATGAGGAGTATGTAACATAATATTGGTAAAAAAAGGATACATGATCAAAATACTCAAGAACGGCGATCTCAGCAAGCGTGAAAACTACAGAGCAATCACTCTTCCGTTAGTATCAAGCAAAATTTTCAACAAGGTATTGTTAAAGAGGATGTTGGACTTGAAAGATGCCCAACCTCGAGATCAACAGGCTAGATTTCGTAAGGATCGATCATGTACTGACCAAGTTGCTACAGTACGGTCATTGTGGAGCAATCGATTGAATGAATTTCACCACTATATATCGACTTCATCGACTACGACAAAGGATTCGGTAGCGTGGATAGGAAAACACTGTTGAGGCTTCTTCGACACTATGGTGAATCTGATAAATTTGTTAACATTATACGGAACTGTTATGATGCATTCAACTACAAAATCGTGCACGGAAGACAGCTAGCAGACTCATTAGAGGTGAAGACGTGTCTCAGGCAAGGTTGATTACTCTCACCATTTCTCTTTCTACTGGTCATTGACTGGGTTATAAAGACTGTGACGTCTGGAGGGAAGCATGGTATCAAACAGACAGAGAGGATGCAGATGGATGATCTTGGTTTCGCAGATGATCTTGCTCTCCTGTCACACACGCAACCACTATAGAAGAGAAAACGATGAGTTTAGCAGCAGGCTCTGCATCACTCGGTCTCAACATAAACAAAGGAAAAAGCAAAACTCTCCGATGCAACACAACATGCATCAACCAATCACTTTTGACGGAGATGCGTTGGAGGACGTTAACACTTTTACATAACTGGGAAGCATCACCGACGAAAAAGGTAGATCGGATGCAGATGTGAGGGCGCGGATTGGCAAAGCACGGGCTGCATTTCCACAGTTGAAAATCAAACATTAATTACAAAAACCAAAATCAGGATTATCAGTACAAATATTAAGACAGTTTTACTGTATGAACCGGAAACTTGTAGAACTACGAAAGGCATCATCAAGAAGATACAAGTATTCACTAAAAGTTTTCTACGCAAAATACTTCGGATTTGTTGGCCAGACACTATCAGCAACAGCTTACTTTGCGACAGAACAAACCAGATTCTAGTGAAGTTGGAAATCAGGAAGAAGCGTTGTGTGTGGATAGTAAACATGAAAAGCACCAAACTGCGTTGCAAGACAAGCCCTCATTTGGAACCTCAGGGAAAAAAACGAGACCAAGGAACAGATTAGGCCGAGAAATAAAGAAAGACATGAGAAGAATGAACAAAACTTGTACAAAATTGGAAAAGGAAGCTCGGGACAGAGTAGGCTAGGGAAATAATTGTCGTCTGTCTATGATCCATTGAGGTTAAAAGATGAAAGAACTTAATTAGGTTTTGAAATGAGCCCAAAGTTTACCGTGATTATTCTGAAACATGAAAAGGAGATATGTAACAAAATAAAGTGAGCGTAGCATTATTCATCACCACTTGTATCTTATTCATCGGCATCGCGTCGCTTACACTGGAGATGAAATGTTTTTGCCCATGAAATCACACGATCAGTCAACAATCAGACTTTTTTTGCTTGTTGTCATAGATATGTTGTTCTATTTGTTTCGGCGTTGTGATGGTATATCATCATGATGCTTTATATTGAAATGAAAAATGATGATTTTATTCTAGCACTGTAAAACTAATATAAAATCACAATTGATAAGTTATAGAGTTAACTGAAGTTATCATGAAGAAAATACTACCACACACAGTACAATGATAACAGACTGAAGCTGTAGATCTTTCCAAGAAACTGAGTTGTATCTGATAACTGAAATTCTGAACTTACACCGAACATAAATTGAATGGTTTGCAAAAGTTGATGTGCTATAGGCGTACATTTTACTTCTCACTTCTTACATAGCACCAGATAGATGTGTTATCGCTGATAAATGATGACATTGTATATAATCAGTAATACTATTTGTACCTTTTTTTACAGAAAGGCAAGTAGCAGCTCCACAGATGTGCATGAATGTTTTGTTTAACTGCTCTCTCACGCTACAAGCTTTAACAGACTTCATAAAATCATCTGAATTACACATTTGATCATATCATGTTATTGAAAGTTCGGAAACCGAAATAAAACTATTCAATTTTTCATAATCTCGATTCAATGCAATCACCAAAATTTACAACCGAATTCATAAAATACTGACTTGTAATTTACTGCTTTTTTGGAATTTGAAACAGCTGATTTTTGATGAAGTTCCTTAAACAGAAATATGTTATGTCGTTGCAAATACCTTAAATTGACAATGTTTTGAAATAGGAATCGTGAAGGTCCCTTTCAAGGCAAATCATTTATCAAACAAGAGGATGAAGAAGTCCCATAGACATAATTCTTTACTATCATCATTAATTTTATTTGATTTGTTTCATATATATTCATAAAAACGACGAATTTGACTCAGACCTACTGTTGATTTAAGGTAGTCGATAATGAAGGAAAATCTGCGTATCATACCACAGCATTAACTTAATTGAGGTGAAAACGTGAAAGCGAGACCCTTCACAATGTCTACAGAAATAATTCCTCTATACAATACAAGTTTCAAATGTCGATGTCGACATACTAACCAGAACGTCGCTACTCTATTTATAATATAAAGACAGAATCTTGATAGTTTTCTAGGAAGCTAATTCAAGTATATGATATCATGGAATAATTGAAGGGGGAGAACATGAACGGAACATGACGTCTATTTGATTCTTGTGTTCTAAAATAGCACCTACAAACAATGCCGATTTATGAGATCGGAAGATATAAAAGCACATCTAATAATGAAGCTTCAAAATTCTTATCAGACCAACATTATATCATAATGTAAGGTCAGTATCCTAACTCCTCTAATTGCACACAGTGGTGTTAAACAATTTGCCTTCTATTACAATTATCAAATGATCGTTTTATTTAATAACATATAAACTTATTATTTTATATCACCTTTCATTGAATCATGAATATGGCTAACTGAGAAACACTTCCACGCATAGATTCAAAAAGTGTCAGACAAAGGACAAACAACGAGCTGATATTACAACAAAAAGAGTTTATCTGAATGACAACAAGATGCAATCTTCTGTGAAATACAGGTTATTCGACAACATTGTCGCTTACAAGTGTAAAATTCGAGTATTTTATAAATTATACTCATAGTACCAATAATTGCGGATAGTGAAGATTAGCAGGTCTGTGTTTGAATCGTACACTTTCTATGAGTGTTCATTCGAGTTGATAAACGAGAACGAGAACTTCGATGCTTTTAGCCTCAAGGTAATAATGCGAAATTTTGTGTATTGAACACCAATCCTTTGGATAGTCACAAAGGTAGCACACAAAAATAAAATCTCAATCAATTTCACTGGTGTGAAATGTGATCTGAAGGTTATCTCTGTTCAGTTAACAGATGGGGCGTGAATATCATGCATCAATAGACTGAACGCTGAATCATAGAGGATTTATTCGAGATCAGATCATAATTCTGAGACGTTCGTGGGAGTTGGCATTCGTGTCATAGCTCGGCTGTTCTCAAAATCCGGCCCACGGCCGCAGCAACAAAATAAATAGTAAATAATTTAATGAAAACTGTTATTCTTTGCTTCGTAACTGGAAGCTGTTGTCAATGATGCAATGCGGTTCCTGCATTCGCTTGACTATTCTAGTATTTTTGCAACAATTTAAAAATAATCGAGGTTGGCTGCGATCACTGAGTTTTTTGAAGGGATAATGATTCTCTCTCAGTGCTGCATTTAGACATTTAAAAAAGTCAGCACATATAGATATCGTGCCGTTTACTTTCTTAATCACAACAAATGGCGCTGACGAAGCTGTGTACGAAACGGGAGTAGAAACTCCTTGTTGTTTGCGGCGACCGATTTCTTTATCTACTGTTACGTAAGGTATATTTTGACGGAAGAATTCTTAGCGCCAAGTCACAACCGAAGTTTTGCTTTCATGACGGTACACTCGCATAATCCAGATTGGAAGATGGTTTAAAAGTGCGTCGTTAGATTCCTCGTATAAGATTCATACGTTAGGTTGTCGTGATAATATACAGCGTACGGTACTGAACGGGACATCAGCTAATTTAAGCATGTTGAATCCATCTAAACCAAGTGAATTAAGATCAGCTGACTTTACTAACCATACAACAGTGAATCATGAGTCTCGGTAGGTAACATTTAAACTGCTATTGTCCTAACTGACGAAGGTAATTACCAAATGATGGACGAAGTTTCTGCGTTGTGGGGTGCAGGCTTGGACCTCCCTATTCGCTACAATTATTTTGTGAGAGTAAAGTGACATAGATGCGGTGTCCATTTGAAATTGAAACGAATGCCCGTCAATATGAGAAGTAATGAATTTCCTCTTAACTAGTGGTGAGCTATGACAGGATGATATCGGGCGGAATGAATTTAAACTGGATTTAGGAACAGACTTTTTTGTACTTCTGAATCCGTTCGGCACTCTCTGTATGCAAAACACATCATAATGTTGGCGATCATACAATTTCTGCATTGATGTTGACTGGATGGTCAGTTTTGTGCGTAGTGTCATGAGCCTCATTGTCAGCAACGTGCCGCGTTATTCGATTTCGACATTGGAAGTGAGATGGAGTACGTTGAAATGAGAGTATCGTGAGAACATTTATTATGTTTAGTTATCTGCCGCTCTTCAGTATCGTTCGAAGCGGTCAAGAAACCAAGTTCTCATGTCGGAGAATTCAGTTGAATAAAGACTGCATATGAGTATTACTTACTTACTTACGTCTGTTACCCCCAATGGAGCATGGGCCGCCCACTGGTTTTCGCCAACCAACTCTGTCCTGAGCTTCCCTCTCCAGTTCTGTCCAATATTTATTCATTCTTCTCATATCTTTCTCTATTTCTCGGCGTAATGTGTTCCTTGGCCTTCCTCTTTTCCTTTTGCCTTGAGGGTTCCATGTGAGGGCTTGTCTCGTAACGCAGTTAGGTGCTTTTCGTAGTGTGTGTCCTATCCACTTCCACGTCTTCTTCCTGGTTTCCTCCTCCACTGGAATCTGGTTTGTTTTCTCCCACAGTAAGTTGTTGCTGATGGTGTCTGGCCAACGAATACGAAGTATTTTGCGTAGACAGCTATTCATAAACACTTATATCTTCTGGATGATGGCTTTGGTCGTTCTCCATGTTTCCGCTCCAAACAGTAAAACTGTCTTGACATTTGTATTGAAAATCCTTATTTTGATTTTGGTTGAAGGTTGTCTGGAGTTCCAGATATTTTTCAACTGTAGAAATGCAGCCCTTGCTTTGCCGATCCGTGCCCTCACATCTGCATCGGATCCACCTTGGTTGTCGATGATTCTGCCCAGATATGTTAAAGTGTTAACGTCCTCCCAGACATCTTCATCAAGAGTGATTTGGTTGGTGCATGTTGTGTGGCTTCGGAGAATTTCGTTTTTTCCTTTGTTTATGTTGAGACCGACTGCTGTACAGGCTGCTACACTGGTCGTCTTCTCTTGCGTTCGTTTTTGCGTGTGTGATAGAAGAACCAGATCATCTGCGAAGTCCAGATCATCCAGCTGCGTCCTAACTGTCCAGTTGACACCGTGCTTCCCTACAGATTTTGACGTCTTCATAATCCAGTCGATGACCAGGAGAAAGAGAAAGGGTGAGAGTAAGCAACCTTGCCTGACACCGGTCTTCACCTCGAAAGAGACTGTCAGCTGACCTCCGTGCACGATTTTGCAGTTGAATCCATCATAAGAATTCCGTATGAAGTTGGCACTTGCTTCTACATCTGCTTTCATTGCCTCTGCTAGAATGTTGTCTGGTCCTGCTGCTTTGCCACTCATAATTTGTCAACAGAGATCCATTCCTTGTGATGGTACATCCTGCTACCCAGAACCTCGTGACATGTTGAAGTGATTGCGTCCTCTCCATTGTGTAGATCCTGAAAGACCTGTAACCTATTGGTGAGGTCTATCGTGAATTCGTTGAGCTTTACAGTATCCCGAAGAAAGGCTGTATTAAACTTCCGTGATGTTTTCAGCTCTAGCATTCAGTTCTTCTTTAGTTTCAGTTTCATTTTGTCGATCAGCAAATGGTGATGTGAGGCTATATCAGCTCCTCTCCTGGTTCTCACATCCTGCATAGTCCTTCCGAACTTTTTGTTGATACAGATATGATCAATCTGGTTTTGAGTAGTGTCGTCCGGAGAAATACATGTGGTTTTGTGTATGCGTTTCTGCGAGAATATTGTGCCACCGATGACCAGTGTGTTGAAGGCACATAGGTTTGCAAATCTCTCACCGTTTTCGTTACATTCTCCCAGTCCATGTCGTCCCATGATGTCTTCATATCCAGTGTTGTCCATTCCAACATTGGCATTCAGGTCTCCAATAAGAATCGTCAAATCCGTTGATGAACATTTCTCGACGATTGACTGCAGTCTTTTGTAGAATTGATTTTTAAAGTCGTCATGGTTGTCTTCGGTAGGTGCATAACGTTAGATGACGTTCATTGTAATGTCCTGTTTCTTTGTTTTGAAGGATGCTTTAATGATCCTCGGCCCATGAGATTCCCATCCTATCAGTGCCTTTTGTGCATGTTTGGACAGCATCAGTGCAACTCCTTGTGTATGTGAAGCGTTTTCCTCCTCAAGATCAGAGTAAAACAGCATTTCTCCTGAAGCTAGTCTCAGTTGTCCTACCTGTGTTCAATGCGTTTCACTGATGCCGGGCACCTCGAGGTTGTATCTTTTAATTTCGGCAGCAACTTGAAATAGTCTTCCAGTCTCCCACAATGTACGAACGTTCCGTGTTCCTAAAAAAATGGTTGCTCTGGTTGTCAGAAGAGGCATCAGCCCCGTGACTTCCTAGGGAACTCGGCTTTCATCACGCGACGTCATAATTCTTCTTCCAACTCCGAAGGCAGATTTAAAATGGTTTGATTTATTTTTTCTGGTTAGCGTTTTTTTGGCAAGTTAGTTTTTGACGGAATGAGGTCGCCAACACCATGTACAACCCTCCTTCTTTACCCGGGCTTGGGAACGGCAGTAGCCTCGAAGGTTCTACTGGCGGATTTCGCATATGAGTATGAGGTATTTGAATTTATCAGCACCACGTAATCTGCTTGCAATAACAAGTGACAATGCCTGCATTCGTCTTCGAGTTCTCGAACTCAATAATGATGATTTGTAAGCAGTGGTAAGGTGCATTGGAGAGAAATTCACGATAACTAGAAAGTTTGCTGAGAGACTGAACGTTGACATCGGATGATCGGTCACGTGGGTTCCGCGGAGATATGCAATTGCAATCCTGTTCCAGTTGTGATGGATCAAGTTTTCGAAGTAGAAGTAACAATCTCTGTAAGGAAAATCCACTTCAAAGAGTTATTCATAACGCCAGAACGTAGTATCAGTATTGGTGTCTATATCATAAGGAAACTCTGAAGTATCACGGGTAATAGCATAGACTGGCTTCAGAATTGTAAATGGGACTATTTAACCTGCATTCATAGATAGTCGATTACTTGTTTGTACGTTCTGCGTCTCATATTATAACTCTCGTGACTCGGTATGCCTAAAACTCGAATGAATAAACGAGATCGAGGCAATGAATCAGCCTACAGTTAGCCTACTTCAAGGCAGAAATGCGAATTCCCGATATGGCGTTGAAAGTGTGTTCATTGCAAATCCAGCCACCAAACAACGAATCCAACCACACGAATCGCGTTTATTTATCTATCACAGAGATGCTCCTGAGAAAGTAACAAAGCGGCACACAAATATTACATAGTAACCAATCAATCCGAACGGTGCAGCCATCAATAACCGGTGATGTATTATAACTTATCCTATGGATCTAATTCTATTGAGTCAGCAAGTTGTTTGTTGAGAAACGTGATACTTACCTTAACGAAACGGAAGCATTTTTTGGTAGATTTCATTTCAGTGGTAAGATGTTACAACTGTTACAGTGTGACATGGTATAACAGCATGTGTATTCGTTAACCAAATAATGCGTCATTAATTGTTGCTTATTTTTATCCACATGTTACTTCGAAACAGTATGATTCTCACTGTAAATGAGAAGATGAACTAGTCACTTGAAATTCATATTCTGTTTTTTGGACTGTAAACCTTTCTTAGCTTTATGTATTTTTTGATGTTTGTGGCAACAATACATGTTGTTTAAGTAATTATATTCATCATTATATTACTTACAAACTGTTAGTGAAGTAGCAATTTAATAATAACACACTTACGCCTTTTAATTTAAAAAAATCACCCCATCCAGTGAATCACACATTTTAGGTAATCTCAGATAGTAATTTGTAGTTGTGAGTTCGACTGGAGCGACTGTTGGACATAGTTGTGCATTCGGATCATGATCTCAGTCAGTCAGTCAGTTGCAACGTAGAACTTCGTACGTATGTACATAAGTTCATGTTGCCATACCACATTATTAGCACAGAGACGCAAATGTCAAATCAAATCCCATAGTGATAAAGATGGTAGAGGTATTAATGTTATAATAAAGAAGACTAGGGTTTAAGATATTATTCAAAAAATATAATTCAGTGAGATAAGGTTAGAAAGACAAAGGTAGAGGTGCTGGCTAATCCAGAAGATTAGGATTTGAGAGAGCTCAAAGAGTGGATGCACCTGCGCCATTGCAAACGATTTTGAGCCATGTCGTTCAAGGTCTCTAACCATTGATGACCTTCGTCTCGCGGACCCCAACCAGGTAGTCTACATCTACCAACATGACTCAGTGCACTTGTCAGTGACTTCATGGATTTCTGCCATGTTTCGGTTTGGCCGCCCCTAGCTTTCTTCCAGCCTACTCCTTCCTACACCACAAAACATAGCTCGTCGAGGCAGTCGGTGGTTAGGCATACGTAACACGTGTCCCAACCACCTCAACTGATGAAGTTTCACCACTTCATCTATTGATCTGCCATCCTTACCTAGTACTCGTTTCTCAACGACAGCATTGCTTACCCGGCTGTCCCACGATATACGAGCAATGCTTCTTCAACATCTATGATCGAATACTAGTAACCTACGAACATCTTCTACTCTTAACGGCCATGTTTCGCAGCCATATAAGAGAACGGAACGAACTGCTGCGCAGTACACCCGCCCTTTGGTTAGCAAACGGATATCACGCCTACGCCATAAGTGATGCAGGTTGGCAAAAGCCAATCGAGCCTTCTGTATCCGTGCTGAGATTTCGTCAATCACCAGGCCATCGGCACTGATGAGACTCCCCAGATTAGTGAAGTGATCAAAACGCTCGACTACTTCACTCCCTATCACTAGTTCAGGTGCCGAAGCAACCAAGTCTTGAAGCAACATTTTGCATTTTGAGGGGGAAAACCACATCCCGAACATGCTCGCATTGTTGCTTATGGTAGACAGAAGACTCTGCATTTTGTCAGCGTCTTCACCGAATAGAACTATGTCATCGGCATATTCTAGATCAGTAAGCGACTTTCCTGGTAGAAGGTCAACCCCTGAAAAATCTGACGACCTTAATGTTAACTCTAAGAGGATGTCTACGACAAAGTTGAACAAGAATGGAGAGTGGACAGCCCTGATGAACACCACTTGATGTACAGAATTACGATGATTGTTAACCATAAGCTCTCACCCGACTAGTGGTGTTCGAGTAGACTGCTTCTATAAGGTTAATGTACTTCTTTGGTACACCTTTCAATGACAGACACTGCCACAGAACCTCACGATCCACTTAGTCAAATGCCGCCTTAAGGTCCAGGAACACGACTATTGTCGGACGTCTAAATGTGTGTCTGTGTTCCAGGACCTGTCGTAGTGTGAAGATGTGGTCTATACAACCACGTCCAGGTCGAAAACCAGCCTGGTTTTCTCGAGTCTGCTCTTCGCGAGCTCTAGTTAGACGTCTAAGTATAATCGAGTCTAACAATTTAGAAACTATATTAGTTAAACTTATTCCCCTGTGATTGTCACAAGAGGACTTCTGTCCTTTCTTGTAGATTGGGACAATTAGCGACTGAGACCAGTCAGATTGGATTACGTCCATTTCCCAGATTCTACCTAGGATCTCGGTCAGTCTAACCGTTAAAACTGGACCGCCATCCTTAAACATCTCGAGGGTAAACCGATCGGGACCTGCCGCTCTACCTCTCCTTAGATTTCCTATAGCTTTCTCAACTTCATGTAAATTGGGAGGACTTAATTCGATTTGCCATTCAGGATGACTGGAGATCGTGGGCAACCGAAGAGTGGCTGAAGGCCAGTTGAACTGATCCCTAAAGTGTTTTGCCCATCGGTCCAGCCTCCTACATTGAGAATAGATAATAATCTCATCCTTTTGCGAGATAGACTCACTTACATTCGGGTTCCTAATACCGGTTTTTTTGATAAGGCGGAAAAGTTGTCTAGTGTTGCCTATCGCCGCTGCCTTTTCCATCGCTTTTGCTTTGCCACCCACCACTGTTCACGGTCGTTACGTAGGCTTTTTATAATTCTGCACCTAAGCTGACTACGCTCTTCATCATGTTCAGAGTCAGGTGGGATGCGTTTTCGAGCATCCATCAGTTCGGTGGATGCGACTGAAATCCACTGCTTCATCCTAGCCTTGTGGTTTACCTTGCTAGCAGATACCATTGCTGTTTCCACAGCCTTCTTGATATGATTCCAACCTGCTTGAGGATGGGAATCACTTGCATGGCCGCCTAACTGTTTTTCTAGTTCCTCCTGAAATATTTTCTTAGCTTGATTATCCTCAAGTAAAGCCCCAAGAGGCTTCCTTACGGTGTCTTTCCTACGTCCAGCAAGCCTCAAACAAATACGTGCTCGCACTAGGGCATGATCTGAATCTAAACATGTGCCCCAGAACGAGCGACAGTCCTCTATCGAACCCCTCCATCGGTGGCTGATGGCGATATGATCTAGTTGTGTCCAACGCTGGGGTGTTTTTCCTTATGCTTAAAATTAGTGTTTGCTAGAAATAGTTGGTTATGTGAGCACAGTTGCAACAGACGGTCGCCATTGTCTGTTCTTTGAGCCGCGAGACCGTAACATCCACCTAGGTGTCTTTCATTTTCACTTAGTCTACCTACTCGTGCATTGAAGTCACCAGCCATTATAACTATATCAGAGCGCTTAACTTTTTGGAGGAGGTCCGAAAGCTTTCTGTAAAACTCATCTTTTACATCATCTGGGCTGCATTCAGTGGGGGCGTAGGCTGATATAACGAAGAGGCAACGGCGATTGTCCCTATCTTTCCGAGTCTTTACTGTCCCATTCAGTCGGTCGGCGCACAAGCGACTATCTACAGGGATCCAGTCAAGGAGAGATTGTTCTGCCCTACGACTCAATGCTATACCTACACCGGCGAGGCCCCTAGAAGCAGCATCAGGGCTACCGGATACACGAAGAGTAAATCGAGCTGCTTCTTTATCTTGACATGGTGAGGTCAAATGAGTGATGCTACTCGGATCCTGTATGCGCGTTTCCGAGACGCAGCACACATCGATGGAACGAGATTCTAAAGTCCTAGCTAATGATGCCTGCTGCCCTATTTGACACAATGTCCGTACATTGAATGCTCCAACATGTAGTTTGGAACGGGGTTTAAGGAGACCAGGAACGACGTTTCGCAAACTCGCAACGTTTGCATTGGATGTGCACTGAAATAAATGAATGTGAGAAGAGTTAGTTGTGGAGATAAGAGAGGTATTAGGGAATGTAGGAAGGATTTGATTTTGAACAATTTTGTCTTGTGTGCTGTTATGGATATGAGGGCAGTTGTCACTTCCCGGCTGCCCACACCGTGGAAGGTTGTTTCTTGACGAACCTGAAAAGGAAGATGATCTGTTTTTCAGAAATCCAGTCTGCTGACAAGGAATTAAAATATCTTAAATATAATGTATTCACCTTAGCAATATTCAGTCATATACTGTCCCAGTATTCTTCGAAAAGCGAATAATTCACAGCGCTTACTGTTGTTGATGTTTATTCTATCACGCATCTTCTTATATGAACAGAACATGCTTTATTTCGTATTGTTCAAACGATTAACATAACTACTCAAAACAAGATATCCTGTAAAGCACAGTTTACTGCATTGTTATATTTTCAAAAGTATGAGATGCCCCATCAGTAAATCAAAATTCAAACTTTTAATTGAAATGTATAGTCAGTAAACTGAAGGTGATAATATATGATTATTGTGTTTATATTGATCAGAATCAGAACCTTATTCATACTTTACACAACTAGAGACAGTATTCAAGCATTCAAATAATCTCACTTATTTGTCATAGGCACTTTATCTAACAGAATTCATTCGAATAAACGACGACCTTATCCAGTGAATGTTTATGATTCATTATTTCAGTCGTAGACAAATAATAATGTAATTATCTTAAGACAAGCAGTTGAACTTCATTGGAATCTAAAGTTGTAGACAACTAATAATTTTACTTTAGTGAGATCAAATAAGAAACAACACATCAAAGAATGATAATATATTTTCGATCTTTAGATTATCATCATGATTTTCTTCAGGCAATCTGTGCGTATAGATCACCTAACTGCCTACATTTTTGTCATCATTTGCAAACGATTGAATTTCGGAATAATTTTTCAAATAGAGTCAGGTATCCATAAAAAATATACATTCGCTTATATATATATGAGCTTATTTAGCATATCTAACATGATGCATTTTCGTTGGACTAGCTACGACCGTAACTCGAATGTACGGTGATTCAGTATTCACCGCTTAATGGAATAGTCAATTCTAAATACAACATACAGTATTTGCATTAAATTCAGTGTTTTTACAATTTTGACATCACTTGATCTGATTGTCATATCCATACAAATCAGGCGTATCACGAAAATCAAACTGAGAATAAAGATAGAGTGACCAGTTTAAGATTTAATGAAACTCTAAAATTTACACAGAAACATTCTGACTGACATCAACAGTAAACCAATCGCTTACTTCGACGAGTTAATTTGTAGGATGCTAGCGATAAGTCGTGATCATTAGAGTCAAAATGATTTGCAAACAGAAAGCTTAGAATGAAAGACGCCCAAAATGATGGACTAATTTATGCAAGAAATAAGTAATAATGTTCATCAGATCAATGTTCTGCGTTTCGAACCTTCAAGCGCTAGAACGATTGTTATAAACTCGAACACAGTCGAAAAGTCGTTGACCTGCGCCTGTGATTGACGTATCAGTAAAGTCATTTTTAGGGCATTCGCCCAAGTTTTCTTTAGAATCTTATTTATTTTTATTTGTTTTGCCGTTTCAAGTCTGCTGACGAATGTAAATGTTGAACAAATCCGACCTTTTAAATGAACGTTTGAGTATATGTTTGAACTTGATTACCAATGCCTCATGCAAGCCAAATATGTAATTATACTTCTAAGAATAACTGAAGGGACGTGCAAGAGTTCCATACTTTCAATTTCACTGATTCAAAATGTGATCTCTTATTAACCATGAAATGCAGAACGGTTGAAAAGGTCAATATAAAATGACTTCTTAGTAGCGCTATCTGGAATTGAGAAAATCGAAGTTACTGTTAATAACTGTATCTACTCGGTTTGGATTAAACAAGCCACGTAGATGTGAGTAATCATCTGATTATGTAATTGCACTACTAAAAAAGCTTTACTTGTAACTTCATGGAACGAAAGTTTGATCTGCGAACAGCTGAGTTATGCAGACTAGCGGATACGTTGGCAATCTTTTACGTCAGGTGCCCATGTGGTGATGAAGATCTCATTATCAACAAGCCTATCAGCTGGCCTTAAATATAGGTGGATAGTTACCCTGTGAGCTCAGTTTGAATGTCTAACCAGGTGATGATAGCGTCTGGGTTAAATATATCTCCTTGGTTATAAGACGAATTCTCGAACAACTCAGTGTCATTACAGTTTATGAGGACGTGTAGAGTACTACTGAAAAAGAATAAACAAATTTTTCACATTGATCGAAATATTTTATTGTGGACCAAGAATCCGAGATCGTTTAATTTCATTAGGAGTGGTGGAATTACAACAATGAAAAGAATAATTGACATGAAATTGTGAAATCATCAGCAGTGTCAAATATTCTAACGAAGTTATGAAAGTCATAAAAAAAAGTGAGTAGGTTTCGAATTTGTTTTGTTCAATCAAGTAAAACAGGGTCGATGCGATCACCTATAATTTGGGATATAGTAATATTTAGTCCAAAAGTAATAAATTAGGCACCACATTAATGTAATAAAGAAAACGATATTTATCGATGGACTTTTTAATGTCTGGAAACTGCATATGACTCAATCAGGGCAAATAACAAATAAGTGATCTGTCTTATCTTTTAATGAATCAAATGTTGATGGACTAAATTTCAGTGAAACATATCTAATTAAAACCAGATTTCCTAACAATTATTTCAAAAAATGGGAACTAGCGGTATTTAGGCTTCACAATTTGTATGAGTAATTGTGAAGAATGCTTTGCGTGAACTTTGCAAATATTTTACAATCATAGATTATATGTTGAGTAGGCTATATGAAAATGATGAATGAACATAGTCTGTTTAATATATGAAAATTCGATTGTAACCGGAAAACTTACGACAAACATTGCACCACACCAACAAATGAACGACAAAATGGCGTAAACAATCTAGAAAAATAAATACAAAATATTTTAGTTGAAATAGTTTTATCTCTATTTTAAACTGTTGTTTACTCACAGATATACAGACTACAACGGTTTCGAAATCAATGCAGTGTGTCCACTCAGAGTTCATTCAATGTTGCGTTCTTAATGCAGGTGCCGACTTACTCCACTTCATGTTCTTGATAAACTGTTTACGAATGGGACTGTTAAAAATGTACGAAGGAACTTCTAATTAACTACGTTCGCATAAATGCATATGAAATATTGAGTTATCTTTCAGCATATTGTTGAATAATACGTTTTATTAATATGTATACCTGCAACTGTGTGTTGACTGTAAGACGTATTATTTCAGCGTTATTCCTTTCAAGAGTCAAGGCAGATTGCAGCTAATCGCCTCATACAAGTATACGCGTAGAACATCTTTGTTTGTTATGTATATTTTACACCGTTTAGTTGTTTTGTCAAACTCACATTTGATACACAACTTGCTGCGATTCGGGGGTCTTTAACCTATGGGTTTTTAATATACTTGATCGGCATTCAGTTTCGATATTGTAAAGATAATAAACCACTTAAACTTACACAGTTTTCACATATGTGTGTTATGCTTAGGGAAGATAAGACGATCCCAGCTGTAAATAATATGCAGGAAATAGAAAATAGTGTTATTCTCCATTTTGTTTCAAATATTTTCGTTATGGCACCCAACAAAAAAGCGAGTATCGTTAACACGGATGGAATAATTGCAGCAACGACATGCTCATACCATTCACCAGGTGGATCCATTAATAAGACACCGATTGTCATTTAGATTAACTGAAAAATAGACGAATAATATATGACTAGGGGTTAAATGCAATACCGAATTATTCAACTTTGAGATAAGTGACTGAATAATTTCTAATAGTGCGTCGTTATCGACAGGTTGGTGTTGAAAACAAATAGTGAGTGCTTCTTCAAAAATGTACAAATGAGTGAATCGTAATACATTTTGCAAATGAATGTACACAGACGAATTGTGGAACGAACGTAAAAGATGACAGTTTGAAAAACGACAGAGGCACAAGGTTGGACACAACTTTACTTTGAATCAAGTAAAAATAACGTAGGCACTTTTTGCCTGAAGTTTGAATAATTTACGTTCATGCAAAAAAACGGCAAAAAAAAGGCTTATAAACAATTTTGAGCCGCTATGAGTTTAGTGCATTGTGCATCGAAATTATCGAAAATATAATACGAGCGGTTATTATTACACCAATTAATAATCCATTTATATGGTTCATCACTACGTACACCTTATATCTACTTTTTTTCTTCAAATTCATAGTATAACCACACATGTGCATATTTTCGACCTATCGATATTCTCAGATAAACATAACCTAAGTACAGTGAATCATCGTTATCTACTGAATTAGCATAAGTCTCAACAGTTGTCTGTTTACTTGAACTCAATATCAAACAACCTGTATATTGTCTACTGTTTATGCAAGAAAATCAGTAAAACCTAAAAAAACATGCAACATGATTGAGATCATGTTTCACTAACCTTTGAAACAATCAAAATAGAGTTTCTTTTAGTTGTACAGTGAAAATCTTTGTTCAGAATGATGATGATTGCCAACAGTAGTGTAATAGATCTGAAAAGTGAAAATAAGTTTTACATCAAAATACTCTGAACTGGAAGTTAAGTGCAGTAAGATATTTTACCATTTCCATTAAATATGCAGGCAACCAGATGACAGGAATCGTTTTGACGAAAAATCAATGAAGTTGTCAAATAAAAAATAGTTCGCTGAGGGATAGTCATAAAAATAGCATTTTATTCATTTCAGAATAATGTTGAAATGAAAGCTTTGCAAACGTGTATGCCTTCCTTGTCGCATTTTAAACCGAATCTGTCATTAGTGTCAATCGACTGCTGGAAAGTATAAACTTCATAGATTTTAAACAAAATACGAAAGTCGGGTTTATCATGTTTCATGACTTGCATTAAACTGATGCCAGACAAACGAACGGGATCATTCCAACAATTTGAGTTGATTCTATCATGTGAAGAATTAATTTTTGGTTACAGTTTATTACTTACATGCATGATGTGTTTTTGCAATTAGTTTAAGTGCAATTTGTTTTAATCTGATTTGTTTCTGACACTGCATTCGATGCGCATATTACCATGGTTGATATAATTATGCTGCATATGGTCCATAATTTCACCTCAAAGTGAATCGGCAGATAAGGTAGATATAAACAAACATGATATCAATGACACAGATTACATAGAATTATTAACACCGTAAGTGCAGATACACATTTTTTAAAAGATGTGTCAAAGAAGGAAAGTACTTTGACATCCCTGAATTTTCCAGTTTAGTGAAAAATAACAATCCCAACGTTGCCTGCGACTGTTTCGTCTGACTGAAATACTATTTATAATACTATGGATTTTTAAATCTACCTTTATTCAAAACATCAGTTCATATAAATTCACATGATAAAAACAATAGTAAACTAAATCAAACCATAAAACATATAGCTTTTATGATGTGATGTTATAAAAATTAACAAACTCACAGCACTCATTTTCAGCATTCACTTAACACGATACGATAACATTTCCGAAATTTATAACCAAAATTTGATGAAGAGCTTTACAACATATATTGATTGTAAATCGATTTAAAATTCACTGAACTTTGGACCAAACAACCGTTAATAAATTTAAGGTGAAAAATAAGATTTAGTTTTCCAGTTACAGAGAAAGTAACATCACTCGGTAATGAGTGAATGAATTTTTTCCCAGTGATTAAGGCCCATAAATCGCTTATGGGGCCACCGATGGTCCGGAGCACGGATAAAAGAGGAGGCTAGATCATACTGTTGATGACTCGCTACAATAAAAAGGAAACACTCAATGAAAAACACCAACAAGTAAACATAATTCAAATCATTTGAAATCTGCGCTGTAGGTAGGTCTTCATACAGAAGAATAATGAAGGCTTATGATGAAATCAGAGTTTCTTGATAAGTCACCAACCTGAGCCAACTTCTGACAGCGATTGCATTCAATTCTTCAATTTACTAGGCTGTTCCGAACACTGTGTTAGACTGGAAGACTATTCCAATTTGCTGCAATATCAAAAGATACAAACTGGAGGTGCATGAAATCTTTGAAATGCATTTGAGGACAACAGCTTATTTACACTGATCATAAAGAGAAAAACGCCTAACTTAAACAAGAAGTTGCGCCGATACTTTCAAAACAAGGACAAGCTGACGACATCTCAGTAAAGGCGGTGTAAGAGTACAGAACAGCATCTGGGAAAAATACCTCAGATTTGTGTTGATAAACAAGTACAAACATACTGAAAAGAAGGATGCCTCATCTCAGCAAGTGAGACAACTAAACTTCACTGTCTCCTCAACAGAGACCAAAGTCTTTACCAAGTCAAAGTAAAATAGAGTGTGGGACATAGGGGACTCCCAAATTTGAGATGGACATGCTGTATTTCTTAAGAATCGATCCTGCGCTAACTAATTTACAAGCATCCTATGATTGTGGAAAAATCAATTGATTGAAATTCGCTACTGTACATCAACTTTATCAATAGCGTGCTCGAAAAATCACCGAAGAGGCTTTTTCGACAGCATCGCGTACGTGAGAAAATTGTCAACATCGTTCCGAACACTTACATTTCATTAAGCTGCAGAATTGTAAACGGCGGCTGACAGGGCTATCTACTCTCACTCTTGTAAAAGACCGATCTGTGACCTGTGCTCGGTCGAAAGTGAGATAGGTAGAAAAATACATAAGTGAGATTCAAGATTATATGTCAATGATAGAATGATCATAAGATATCGTCAAAACAACAGAAATGTCTAACTGTTTTTGAGTGGTTTGGTTATTATTATTTTTGACCACCATAAAACCATGAATATAGGATTGCAGTGAGAATTCCAGCCAGTGAATAAGGAAAATTGGATCAATGATTTTATCGCCAAACAAACGGAATATATTCCGTTATAACGTCTCTCCTTGGCAACAAATTAAACACAGATATATTCAAGCAGTATGTCGAGAGATTATTAAACTTGTTGCTAATGTTGGAGAAAAAGGATATAGTGTGGCTTGTTGAATTTGTTTCGATTTACCAGATTAGGATGTATCAAATGAAAATGCTATCAGTTCAAATAAAGTCACTGTAATCATTTCACTTCACGGATTATCAAATGTGTAGTGAAGAAATGGAAAGAACTTGAAAGATGTTACATCGTTACGAAATCCATTTTCCGAAAAACAAAAGAAAAGCACTGAATGAGATGTTAAGTTCAGTTACCATTGTGTTCATAGATTACAATTTAACTATTTGAGATGAGTAAAGAGATCAGCGAACGAGATTTTAACACATTATATTATGAAGTTGATGCAGATTTTATATTTACTATTGATTTCACTGTTATTTAATTATGTGTACCTACTGAACTACCTAATACGGCGTTGCACGATATGTAATGAACGTTTCATCGACAAATACTCAGATAGTTCACTATCAATATATCTCGAATCCTTTAGCTGTATCATATGAGAATGCTTCATTGAAATCGACTAACATTCAGTTACCTGACATAAAATAAAATTACTTGACCACTTAACCGATACTACTCGATCAACTAACTTCCTAATCAATTCATGTATACTTGATGATTTCAACAGTGAAGCTGTCGCAATCAACTCCTCATTAAACAAATGAATTAGTTTTAATTGCTGCTAATCAAAACTTGTTTTTACTTGTTTACAATGTAAAAACGCTTCACAAACGTTTCAACAACCTTTTTTGTTATTTTAATAGCTAAGAAGTACCTTATATATAAAACTTTGAACACACCTTTTCCACTTTTTGACTGCAGATCCCAATCATTAGTGTGAAATGTCGATAAAGTCCTAATCTGTCGGTCAATGAGTTATGTACGCGTATAAGTGCACATCGATTGACATTTCTACATATTATCTCGTTATTGTTTTGGATTGCATTTTCGTGTGTCATGTTAACCTCTCGTTTTCAGCATTCAAAAAGAGTATCTCTCCTCGTACGCAGTTGGCACATTTTGATTGGCAGTGACCTATCTATTTCTAGCTGTTTTGGCAACTTTAGCTAGTTTGGTAGCTGTTGTTTGTCCCACATTCGTCGAAGTTCATTATTCAATATATTTTGAGCAGTGATAATCAGTATCTTGCTACAATTTCTGTCAATAAATACTCGAACATTTTGCATGACGTCAATCGTAGTTCGCTTAATTAAACTATATGATTTTGCAATGTAAACTCTGACTTTGATATTTGTTTGCATTTCTTTTTGAAATAAAGATGTTTTGGCTTGCAACAGTATACTTTTTCTCTGCTTATTATTCAGTTCACATCTTCTTCAGATACATCCAGCTCATATGTGACAGATCGAATTTTACATGTCCTTTAAACCTAGTCCGTCAAGTGTGATTTGATTTTCGATTTTTTTCATTTGTATTGAATGATCTCAGTGTAGCTCATATAGAGCCCGTTGATTCACTAGTAATCTTCTCTGGCAAATATAGTGGTATGTGCTGCAGACGGACTGATTCACTTCTCATACATAAATTCCACAGCTCTATTTAGGCAATTCGTCGTGATCAGTTCTTTCACTCTTATTTTTGATTTTCTTTTCATACAGTTCAAATTCGTGAAACCAGTGTTCACTGACAACGTTTTTGTGAGCTTTTCTCCATGCCGGATGGTGTGAACTTCATTATCATTCTTCATGATGTGATTCAGCTTAGGAGGCACGCAGTAGTGTGGAAGTAGCTTTTGACGTGAAATTAATTGAACGCTGTTTTTATCTGCTCGACTCAGATGATTGTGCAGCAATATATTATCACTTTCGTCGGTAGATAATGAAATTTATCTGGATGCATACCTGGCTGATAAGAGACACATCCATTGATAGTGAGAGAATAAATTGTTGTGCCTGTAGTTCTCGAACCCGCTTGAATGAATCACTCGTTTTATATTCTTCAATTGATATGCCTAAAATAATACGATTTAACTTAAGCAGGTAAATGAGAGAGATGATAAACGATCCACAAACACAATAGAGTCCAAAGGCTCAACTAAGGAGATAAAGTAGTCTTTAGAAGACATAAGCTGTGCATTGTACGGATTTCCAGAAATATGGAGTCCCAAACTCAGCAATTCGAATTCATTTACAAACAATCGAAAATCCTCTGACAAACACACAGAAATGGCGCGGCAAAATAATACCTAAAAGACTAACAGCCACTGACATTCCAGGTGTGAAGTTTTATCTTAAAGTCAACAAAATATCTCATACCTGAAAACGTAAAATTCAAAATTGGGACCTTAATCAAGTGTATTCTGAGTATCTAAGGTCTTCATAACTTCGAGCTATTGAAAGAAGGACAGAGGATTGTTTAATTGATATCTTTCAATAAATATCACAACTGCAAAACTGAACTCGTCTCTGATTGTTTAATTTGCTGAATTTATGAATTCAGAAGTGGAAAAAGGTTTTTCATCAAAGTACGAGTTATAACTTTTGTAAAGGTTTCATAATAAGTGTAGGGTAGCTTAAAATACCGAAAGATAGCAGTCACCGAGCATTTTGAAAACTTGATTCTTACTGTTGACAACTATATACAGAAGTCAGGGGGTCACACATTCTCATTTGCATTTCTCGTATTTATTTCTCAAAGCAATTAAAAGTTTCCTTGAAAAATTTGAAGTCTGGGATAAAGATATACTGATGAATGAGTGTAAATAGGCCAAAAATAATGTTTACTGATGACAAACAGTTATTTTTATTGGAAAAGATACGTTCAAATAAATTACTGTGTCTAGATCAATCACATCGGAGAATGAATATTATCTCTAATTATTATCATACAGAATAGATTTTCAAAACTGGATGAAGCATTTAAGTACGTTCTGCTTCGCATATCAACCATTTAACTATCTACTACCTATATTTCGAATGGTTGCAGTCTTCAGTGTGACCGAAAATCTGTATCAATTCTGAAGACATGACGTTATTTAACACGGTTTGGAAAAATCAACTTCGTTATACAGGTTCTTGGATCGACCTCCAAGTAATTGTACATTAATGTGCAATGCTGACGTGTAACGTCTAGAGATGATTCATAACATGACCATTTGCTGTCACAAAAAAATTTCATTAATTTCCGGCGAAAAAAACCATGACATATTCAGAAAATGTAAGGACCGTGACTTTTGATGACCTCTGATGTTCAGTTCTGTTCTTACGTCCTTAGTTTTATTAGTTATTTAACCTTGACGTTATGTTGCAATTCCCAAAGAAGTACGGTCATGTTTGTGCTATCAACATGTGCGTATTTTTTAACGGCATCTTGATTTAAAATTATCTGCAACATCTGTTTCTTCCGATGAACTCTTCCTCATTCTTTTAAATGATTCAGATTCAATTGTGCGTGATGATTTTAATTAATGTGATTATAGGCCAACAACATACCTGTGTATAAATAGTATCTTCTAGGTTTTTACTCATTCACCTGGAAATTCAGACCCATTTACATTCACTGATTTAAGAACATTTGAAGCTCGTTAACGTGCTTCTTTGTTTGGAATTAATTTTCAGATGAGGATGACATTCTTTCTCACAATTGAAATTGACTTGTTTAGGGATTCCAAGTGTAAATACACAGAAAAGTAGCGCGTTGTCTACAGTTTTCGATGTTCAGATTGATAGTACTAATCGTTTAGGACATCCTTCTTGTTCACTTTCTGTACAAAACAATGTGTCATCTACAGTACACTAATCCAACTAACATTCATTGTGGCAGATTGCAAATATCTGCCTGGATGCAATGAAATATAAAGATGTAGCGATCGCACATATTCAAATATTTTTCAAATGAAACGAATTATCGTATTTGTTAATAGATTGATGTCAAAGTAACCATTTAAAACAAAGCGTTTGTATTGTTCGAAATTCCACGTCACATTACATATCTTTGTATATGAACGTTGATATTTTGTGTAGAAACGTTTTCTATGCTTCCTGTAATAATTTTTAAAAAATTAAAATTAAATATATACATAAATATATATATATATATATATATATATATATATATATATATATAGATATAGATATAGATATATATATATACTTGATGACGTTTTCTAGTTTTAATTTGGATGATTTTTGTTTTTCTCATGTTTAATGAACACAAAGATCAGCGTTTTCTATTTTCAGAGCACCGTATAAAAAATTAAATAAAAAGTTTAAATGATTATGAGCCTATTGTGCTGCTATGTACATGAGTGGTGTAAACCGAACAATAAAAGCAGCATGTTTACGTTTATTGTTTGAAAATACAAACCGTATCATGTTATAATCGTGTAAATAACCACGGAACAACGATCTTCGCTCAGCTGACACTTGTGAATGCCTCGAATTTCTTTCAATCCGAGGAATGTCTTGAGCATAGCGCTGTTGATTTGAATGAAATATTCAGTGAATTAAAATGAGCGTAACTCATCAACTCCCCTTAATAGTATAAAGTACTTGACAGTTTGTACATGATGATTATATGGTGTCTGTTTTGACAACATGGTGTGCCTTCACAGGAAATCTCGGGAAAAATTTTTATGCATTTCAAACTAATGGCAGTATGTCGAGACAAGTCTTTCATGTCACGATGATGAACTGATCCTTAAACAACAACTCACTGAATCGTCATGATAAACTGATTGTGTTTAAAAAGGATGAGAAAATAATTCGACCTCATTTCCTACTAAATTGTGACTGTCAGCAGAGGCCATTCGAAAATTGTCCTTGATGATTACTTGTTTAATATTCACTCGATTGTTTATGATATTGTGTCTAAGTAATTAGGATAGATGAGTTTTCAAAATCAACTTTAATGGTTTGTCTATCAAATATCGTCTTTTGATCAGTTGAACAAATTAAACTTTCAGGTTACTGAACTCCTGAACGATTTCAACAGATACAACTACTATTAGGCATCACTTTCTAAAGAAAAAGCAGGGACACTCTCAGCACATCACAACCCGTGAAAACCAAATAAGAATAGAAGGATAGGCTCTTCAGAATGAAAAAACCTTCGAATATCTGTGTAAAAGTGAGGATGTTCAATGTTGATCCATTAAGCATAGAAAGGCAAAGATTAGCAAGTAAGAATAATCACTTTTCAATGAGAAGAGCACCAAAAAATCTCAACTAATATATATATATATATATATATATATATATATATATATACATATATATATGTATATATATATATATATATAGTGGTAAAGTCGTGAAGAATAGAATGCAAATATGCGTTCTTTATCATTGAACAAACATCAGCATGGTCTCGTTATATCAGTCAGGAACGTCTTCATTACCGATCCCTGCTTGTTCTTGAGAAGGATGTCTCTTATGGATGAATTTAAATTCTTTTTATTTGATTTTTTCTTACAGATGACGAATGCCCACAATTTCAATCTTATGAGAGTATTGGTCAATCACCAAACAAATTTATTCGCAATCACTAAATTGATGTTCGGTCAGTGTTTTTGCTCATGAAAATGCACATAAGTATGTTGAAATATTTGCGCTGCATTCCAATTCATAAAGGCGGATAATGTTAGTTATCAGTTGACCTCATTAGTGCTTATCCTGCTCTATTGAAAAGTGAGGACGGTTTAATGAGAGGACTCTTATTCATACGATTATTATTGGTAATCTTCGAACGAATAATGAAGTTAAACTACATTTCAGTGAGCTTTGCGGGTAAATTTTTGAAAACTTTTAATTAGCATAATAATATGTTTTCCATAATAAATTTATTCAAGTAATTTAAACAAATGTCAGATTTTTACCGGATCATTCTGTTGTAACATTAATATAGTTGGTGAAGATGACAGCCGAATGGTTCAAGGCTCAAATTAAAATAATTTGATGAATAGCAACACAAAATCAGAGTAAGGTCCTAATCAGTCGGCCAATGACTTATTTATTTGAATGTTTGCGTTTAACTATTATTATATATTCGCTTGATCTTGAAATTGTATGATGGCATTTTTCAAACTTATTTATTTTGAGGCATGCCAATCTACTACATGTGATGATAAAATAAATGTTACTACAATTCTTATGTATAGAATCATTTCGCAGTGGCTTCATCGCAACTTCTATAATTTAATCCTTTTACCAAATTGGCAATAAGAACTAGTCAGGTTATGTGTACGTAAATTTGGAGCACATGTCTATTTAAAACAGTGTGATGTCAGTTAACACACATCTTCCGACAAAGTTGTTTAATTTCCGCAACCTTTGCACTATCCACTCCTAAGCGCTTCTTTTAGCTTTGTTGAACTGTTCTCTTCAAAAATATGTTGGTGCTGACAGTTTGAGTGGAATGATGTTTAGTTATGTGTGTAAAGAGCTGATAATAATCATTTGTAACTCGAGAAAAATGGATCTTGAAAATTTCAATGCTCGTAAATAAATGTTTCAGTTTCATTTTTCCGCATTAGTTGAGATTTTTTTGTGCTCTTCTCATTAAAAAGTGATTATTCTTACCTGCTAATCTTTGCCTTTCTATGCTTATTGGATCAACATTGTACATCCTCACTTTTACACAGATATTCGAAGGTTTTTTCATTCTGAAGAGCCTATCCTTCTATTCTTATTTGGTTTTCACGGGTTGTGATGTGCTGAGAGTGTCCCTGCTTTTTCTTTAGAAAGTGATGCCTAATAGTAGTTGTATCTGTTGAAATCGTTCAGGAGTTCAGTAACCTGAAAGTTTAATTTGTTCACCTGATCAAAAGACGATATTTGATAGACGAACCATTAAAGTGGATTTTGAAAACTCGTCTATCCTAATTACTTAGACACAATATCATAAACAATCGAGTGAATATTAAACAAGTAATCATCAAGGACAATTTTCGAATGGCCTCTGCTGACAGTCACAATTTAGTAGGAAATGAGGTCGAATTATTTTCTCATCCTTTTTAAACACAATCAGTTTATCATGACAATTTAGTGAGTTGTTGTTTAAGGATCAGTTCATCATCGTGACATGAAAGACTTGTCTCGACACCATATAATCATCATGTACAAACTGTCAAGTACTTTATACTATTAAGGGGAGTTGATGAGTTACGCTCATTTTAATTCACTGAATATTTCATTCAAATCAACAGCGTTTTGCTCAAGACATTCCTCGGATTGAAAGAAATTCGAGGCATTCACAAGTGTCAGCTGAGCGAAGATCGTTGTTCCGTGGTTATTTACACGATTATAACATGATACGGTTTGTATTTTCAAACAATAAACGTAAACATGCTGCTTTTATTGTTCGGTTTACACCACGCATGTACATAGGCAGCACAATAGGCTCATAATCAGTCAAACTTTTTATTTAATTTTTAATACGGTGCTCTGAAAATAGAAAACGCTGATCTTTGTGTTCAGTAAACATAAGAAAAACAAAAATCGTCCAAATTAAAACTAGAAAACCTCATCAAGTAATATATATATATAGAATATATATTTAATTTCAATTTTTTAAAAATTATTACAGGAAGCATAGAAAACGTTTCTACACAAAATTTCAACGTTCATATACAAGCCTCAGCATTAATTAAAAAAGTAATTAGTTTTTAAATCTTGTTGATTGTGTAAGGGACAGAAACTGTAAATTAATAATTACTCTTCAGTGACTCTTATGTTAAAAGTTTACAAAGATATGTAATGTGATGGTGGAATTTTGAACAATCCAAACGCTTTGTTTTAAATGGTTACTTTGACATCAATCTATTAAGAAATACCGATAATTCGTTTCATTTGAAAAATATTTGAATATGTGGCGATCGCTACATCTTTATATTTTATTTCATCCACGTAGATATTTGCAATCTGCCACAATGAATGTTAGTTGGATTAGTGTACTGTAAGATGAAACATTGTTTTGTACAGAAAGTGAACAAAAAGGATATCCTAAACGATTAGTACTATCAATCTGAACATCGAAAACTGTACACAACGCGCTACTTTTCTCCAATGGTAATATATTCTATGTATTTGCACTTGAAATCCCTAAACAAATCAATTTGAATTTAAATTGTGAGAAAGAATGTCATCCTCATCTGAAAATTAAATTCCAAACAAAGAAGCACGTTATCGAGCTTCAAATATTCTTAAATCAGTGAATGTAAATGGGTCTGAATTTTCAGGTGAATGAGTAAAAACCCAGAAGATACTATTTATACACAGGTATGTTGTTGGCCTATAATCACATTAATTAAAATCATCACGCACATTTGAATATGAATCATTTAAAAGAATGAGGAAGAGTTCATCGGAAGAAACAGATGTTGCAGATAATTGCAAATCAAGATGCCGTTGAAAAATACGCACATGTTGATAGCACAAACATGACCGTACTTCTTTGGGAATTGCAACATAACGTAAAGGTTGAATAACTAATAAAACTAAGGACGTAAGAACAGAATTGAACATCAGAGGTCATCAAAGGTCACGGTCGCTACATTTTATGAATATGTCATGGTTTTTTTCGCCTGAAATTAATGAAATTTGTTTGTGACAGCAAATGGTCATGTGATGAATCACCTCTAGACTGTGAGTGGTGGGTACATTCGATTCCTTTGACGTTCAGTATTCAAAAAAGCC
>OX103976.1:29328079-29352441 GCA_944470395.2 Schistosoma turkestanicum
CCATCTACCAGACTATTTACGAATAACTATGAATTATTGCTAACCGACAATGAATGAAATAATTGACATGAATTTGGGAGCCTAAGGCAGAAATTAACTATAAGCGTTTGTGGTGAGGATACCAATCAATCGCACTACAAAGAAGCCTCTACTTGTAACCCTGATCAATATGGTAAGAGAGTTAGTTCAAACACGCATTATGCATAGGGTTGTAGACAAACATTGTAGGGACATAGAAAAAAACGTTTAGCACAGAATGATTTGAAAAAAAGTTGTCGAAGGCTTTTTCTCCTCTGAAAGTAAAAGACGTAAGTGTGCAGGCACGTTTTTCAAACACACGTCACTTCGAACCAGTACAGTTTATACGATGAATAGGACGAAGAACTATTCAGTGTAGTAGCGCATTTTTCCTCCTAACAGGTAACTCAACTTTGATTTGTGACTCATTGAGAGTAAGTAGTTGCAATACACTTGGTGAAATTAACAATTTTTAAATGATAGAACACTACTTCTGAAGAATTCGAAAGTGAAAATGAACTCATTGCAGTCTGTCACACCTTGTTACAACTTATTCTGGATCTTACTTCCTATTTCAAACAAGTTGCTTTTTCTTAGTATTCATATCTCCTGCGAATCCTCACCTCAATTGTACTCGGTCTCTCACGGTTCTTTTGGATTGAAAGATTTCAAGTATGGGCCTTTAGTGTTGAGTGCCTGCTCTTAGACTAGTTATTGTGCAGCGGTGAGTTCAAACTAATTCATTGTTTCACAATGATTCATAGTGTCGCATGAGACTTAGTCAGTACGCAGCCAAACGTTTTGGGACCCAGCCTGTTTCAGTCCTCGAAAACGCTGAAATCTACCTTTCAATCGTCAGAGGAACATGTTTTGATTTGCATTACTCATTTTGTAGTGCTCAATTGATGAGCTATAATTCACAATTACATAATGCTTCAAATAGTTGTATTCTTTTATCTATGACAGTAAAATTCGTCTATAATCACACACTTTGCATCTTGTAGAAGCTATTATGATCATCATTAATAACCACGTTAACTACACTGACTCTGTTTTTCCCATTCAAATCTTCAAATCTCTTCGTCTCAGATATCACATGATAAGAGTAAGTCGCTGTCGAAAAACCCTTTACTGAAGAAGACGAGATATCGGTGCAACTAAACAAACTCCACAAGTAAATACTTTCTGTTGTCACAAAACCATCAATAACTAAATAGTGAATAAAATTCTCGTGATTCTTGTAGAGTTCAGCCGTACTGAATCTGAGGCTGTTGCTCACAAAACAGAACCGATGACAGTCTACCAAATCTCAGGATTAATTGAAGTTAGACAAAAATAACATTCTTCATCAGCGAAGTGGTCTACTGGCTAAGTGTTCACGTGCAAAACTGTGGTTATAAACAGTAATTCAAACACTTGCTGATGTAAACGTCACAGCAGTCCGTTACTGATACAAAATTGTATTCCGATTTACTTAGTCTGATATTGCAAAGTATACAGTGCACAAGCCTCCCATATACTTATAGGTGAACATGAATAATACCATAATTATGTCGAGGCACTCGATCGAGTTTGCGAATCACACGTTTTTATATTTCTAGTAAAATGTTAGTCAAAATGCTTATGTGAATGAGTGGAAAGCTCGACTTTCTGACGATGACCACCGGGTGAAATGTTCCTCGAATCACAGGAAATTAAATCACCGTATGTTTGAATGACCCAGGAACCGAATAAAGTCTACATTGATAAACTGTAAGCAATTCAACAATCCACATCTAATTATTGTAGATTATCGTTCACAGCCACTGATACACTTATAAATATTTCCTATTTGTACTCCCAAAGTGAAAGGCCTATTAAATTTTCTCAAGTTTGGCTATTTTAAATTAGTGTTGCTTGAATCGTTTGTGCGGGACCGACATGAACAGTTTACATATTCCTGCATGTATCAACTGACTCAGTATGACTTACATACACACACAACATTTGCGTGACCATGAATATGAACATTGCAGGACCGTTCCTTACAACTTCATTTACTCAAAGTTCAGTCTGTGAGTAATCGAGGTTTCCAAAAGCAGCACTACAGTTTAATCTATAGTCTTCACTGTATATTATTAAAACACGTACTCGTACTCATCGAGACATCATCATGATTGATAGTAGAAGCAGTCGATCAAATGTTTCAAATTACTCACTCCGCTGTTTGCATCATTTTGATATTCTTATCATATAATTTCTGGATGACGTCACTTTAGATCAAATATACATAAAACGGAGGTGAAAATTAGACGCAATAATTATTGTAGGTTGAGGAATTATTGGCAGTGGAGTTCTGAAGTGAAACTGAGAACGATTCAATCACATTACAATATCTGATGACATATAAAATTTTCTCCATAAATTATCAAGAACACGTTTATACTCCACAAAGTGTTTTATGAACAACAATCATAAAAAATAGTTCATATGAAGATGTGAAATAGTCAACATTATCAATTATTCCACCAAAAGTATAAAAATCATATAAACTACAGAGTAGTCTTTCAAAATGACGTGTTTTATCAAATAGTACGTAGTCAACGTAATCATCTGTAATTGTAAAAACAGTCATTTTTAGTCGGGCAATAAAGGAGCAACTTAAACATGTTTTATGTAAAGAGTATTCACTGGCGAAATGAGTGTGCGATGCCTTAAACATTAAAATCATTCAAAGCCTTTAAACGACCCATCAGATCATTCGCAATTTAATTTCTCATTACCATGCTTTCTCCTTATTATGACCGAACTACTGAGGTTTCACTCAAAAATCTATTAGGAATAATTATTTCAAATTTATTATTTCAAATTTAAAGTTACAGTATGGAGTACGATATTTTAAAATTCAAAATGAACAGGCAGGGTAATAAATATATATTTATACATCAATCAAAATTTTATCGATCATCAGAAACCTACGATAAACATTGCACCGAATCAACAAATTGCCGACAAAATTGCAAACACAATCTAGAACGAAAATTTCATTTCAAATTAGTCTGTGAATATTTGATTTGCTTTGGTAAAACATTATTCACTATTAAATGTAATGATAGATGTGAGCATGCATTGGGTCAAGTCACAGTTAAGTAAGCTCCGTGTTCACAATAAGGCAGTTCTTCTTATTGATTGTATTCATTGGTTTTACAACAGATATGTGTACTTTTCATTTGATTGCTTTTTTCATTATGTTTACTGTTACCAATATACCTGATCTTGAATGATTTGACATAGTGATGAAAGCAAGAGTACGGACTTATCCTAATCGCGCTGTTTCCGTATAACAAAAGAACTTGTAACTTTGGTCTGAACTTTCGTATAGAATCATCCTCAAAAAATCCTTTTCTGTAAAAACTGGATAAGGGGTCAGTTATTACACAAGAGAAAAATTTAGCAAATGTTTATTGTTATATGTGTCTCACAGTGGTTAGTTATTTTGTGACATTAAAAATTCACATACGAAATCATATACGTGATACATTGAATTTGATACTTCAAGGACAACTTACCCAACGATTACGCTGATCCATGCAAGTTTTACTTAAAATGCTGAAGATAATTCCAGCTGTCACCAATACTAAGAAAAATAAAAATAGTAGTATCCTCCATTTGCCTGCAGACCCTTTCAGTCTTAGACCCGATAGAATATCAGAGATCAGTGTTGAGATCGGCACAATTGCTGCAATGACCTGTTGATAATGTTTTCCATAGGCAGTCAATAATCCAACACCGACAGTCATATCAATCAACTGAAAAGTGAACAAAGTACATGTTAACTTACAGTATTTGCATTAGTGAACGCGTTAACAATGATAAATATTACTAAGAAATAACTGGTCAAGCTCTGTTCTTAAGCTCACTGTTAGGCATTCCTAATCAAGGTTCACGGCACCGATAATTGAAAGGGCGTTCCCCGTACAAATCTGCATATGAATCGTATCATATTGTTGTATTCATGAAAATTTTAAAAGCGACGAGAGCATTAAAAATTTCGATCAGCTGTTCGTTACTGACATGAAGCATAAAATGCTGACAAAAACATTGGGAAGAAAACCGGTTTGAAGATAACCCACGTAAACAGAAGAGATACAAATTCAAAAGCATAGAATTCATATAGTTGGGTGCTTATGTACAACGCAGACGGTAACTCTATCAGCATATAATTCATCTGTTCATACTGATTCCAATGAGACATACTCCACTTATCATCGTCATATAACTATCAGCAAAATCACATTTACCCCTGACTACTAAATTGCTCTGATTCTTTTGATATTCTCACATAAGTATATCAATAATCATGTATATTTGAGTAAATTCTGAAGACGATCCAATCAGAATTGAATCGCTGAAAACTCAATCGAAACATATACAAAATCATAAATATCTTTCGAAATAATATTCTACTAACCGTTATAAACATGATGATGTCATTCCATATAGATGCGGTGTGTAACGCATTGATGAGTATAATGACGAGTGCCAATATTAGAGCCATACATTTGAAGTATGAAAATAGAGTGTACAACAAAATAATATGAAGTGTACATTGAACATAGTACTAGTCAGTTTTCTGTAAAATATACGAGGAACATCTAGTCAGTAATGAAGATCGGCAGCATTTTTATATGTATTTGTTCGAAAGTTATTGGAAAGGACTCGACAATGATGATCTTGATGATCGAATATTAGTCGCTCATCAAAGATCCATAAACTTTCTACAGAGAAGCCTTCCACAAGAATTGATTTAAGAATTGTACCTTGAACAGATAATCATTACTGACTTTCTAGGTCAATGTATTATCCCCAATAATAATGTATAAAATAATATTTTTGAAGTTTTCCATTATTCATGACTTACATTAAAACGATACCCAATATGCGATGTTTATCGCTCCATGCACTTGCGTTGAATCTGTCAAGCGAAATGGTGAATTTTAAATTAACCTCAACTACTTACATGCACGCGTTTGTACTGTTACAGACAGAAAAGTTATTTTCTTTTGACATTTCACCGTATGCCCATGTTATCATGGTTGAAATATTAGGATTGGAAATCAACACTCATAATAGTTTAAACGCGTTTGAAGTTGTATTCTTAAACACTTAACTGATGCTCATCACTCCATTGACCCTTGTGTTTATGTTTGTTTGAAGTATTTATGGTTACGTAACTTGCGATATGTTTATTGGAAACATTCAGCTTTATAACGAATCCTACTAGTGATTCTTTAACAGTACTTTTCGATTATTCGTTCTCTGTAGGTTCAAAATTTCTATCAGTTCACTAATTAAACACTAAGTTTGATGATATTTTTCTGGCTATATCATCAAGAGGGTGTTCTGAACAGTGGTTACAGACTGGCTTTTCTCTAGCACACGCAATAACTAATCTAAGAGAAAACACAATAATAAAAGCGAGATTCTTTGATACAAACAAGATGCATCAAACAACAACACGTGATGGACAAGCTTTGAAGAATATAAAATCCTTGATATATCTGTTCCGAATCATGACCAGCCAGATTGACCTGATGTCGATGTGCCTGGAGCGGATAGACAAATCATGAGCTGTACTTCAACAACATCTGCAACTCGAAACAAATGTTAAATAACACCATAGTAACAATTTTCAATACAAATGTCAGTCTATTTGTACTGTATGAGAAAAAGATGGAAGATCTAGCAAAGTCTTCCAAAAGAAAAAACGAGCACTTTTTATCAGTTATCTTCGCAAAATACTTCGTTTAGGAAACATCAGTACCACTTTACTGTGAGAAAGAACAGATCAGATTCTATCGGAGCGTATAGGAGAATCTCTGGAAACTGATAAGACACGCAAAGTAGAAAACTACAAACCTCTTCACAAGACAAGTCCTCAATTAGAAACTTTGATTTAAAGTTAAACGGGATGAGAAAGATACTTAACGCTGAGAACCGGTGGTTGAGATGGGGAGAATGAATAATAATTTGACCAAACTAAAAGGGGGAATCCACGATATGTTAGATTGAATAATACTGGTCGGTGTCCCAGGCTCCTTTTGTTCTAACAAGAATAATTAGATATTTTTGTTGATGATCTATGATCTTCCAGACAATATATTTATTTACATCACTTCTACAAACTCATTACTCAACCAAAATATAGTTCGATCTGTTATAGTTATGTGGACTTCATTTTTATCCTAAAGTATCGTATGCATTGAGTGGATAACAAGAATGCCACAAAATCAAATTTATTCGTATTATTTAACCTAACAATTTCATTTCGTTTACGTATGTTTTATTTTATTTGTGAGAAAACATAACCAGAAAGTTTATTTCGCAATACTATTGCGTTTGCGCCTACTCTTGAATATTCATTATTCAAATCATTCACATATGAACATCCACACTGATTACTATTTTAATTCGTCCTCATGAATAAATTTCCAGTATTATCAAATGAAGAACGTGAACTGATTTGTTAGTGTATAACACTATTTAATTTGTGTTATCAATGGGTGAAAATAAACTATGAAATAAAACGGAAGCCTATAGTTGTAATTTGGGCTTCAATAAGGTTATAGTCATCTAATATTGACATGTTTTGCCGCAAGGATTTTTCAGTGTATGAATGACATTTTCTATAATAAATTAAATGTATTTCAAGGGATTTTTCTATCAGTTTCGCAGACTAAATCACTTGGTGTAGTACACATAAATAAATGTAATCCCATAGATAAAAACATTGTTAAACTTAAGTATTCAAAGAATTACAAATGTTGCTTAACAATAATTGTACAATAACCGTTCACATATTACATAATTTTCAACTTTCACATCTATCAGCATTTCAACATTGAGAAGTGTTATTCTAATGAAAATGAAATAAACACAGAAGTGACAGCTTCCAGGAAAATTATTATCTTCAGTGAATGTCAATAAGAGGTCACATAGTTTCATTTAGAATTTCATCAAAATTATCATATTATATATTTATATTTATATATATATGGAAATTTTGTTTATGAAAATCCCTACATGTATACATTTTTTATTTGTCGTTATCGATTTATTAAGCGTTTATTATTGTTATTCTGTTCGATTCCATTTGAGATGATATATTTGTATTTCAATAAAGTCTCTATTTCCCTTGCCTTCACTGAGTTTCCGTGTTTCTTTAGGAACTGAATTATGTTGTTTAAGTGAATACTTGGTTATGTCGAGAGCTATATTCGGACCGATCTAAAGGGTATAATTCAGAAGAGGCATTCGTGACTTTTGTCGATTTATTACGACTAACGATCTGAGCTACCTTTGACGCTTGGTTCTATTTCAGCCCGAATGATCTCAGACATTCACAAATTACCGATTTCATATCGGAAACGTTATCTGAAAGATGTCGTCATACAATATCTACATTTTCTGATCCTGACCATACCAGAATCATCCCTAAACACACTTGCGTTTTCAGTGAATCTTCAACTATTCAGCGTACTAGGTTTATCAATCAAGCTTAGGGCTGATGAATCATAATGCAGCAGAGTGTGATGATTCTTCACATAAACGTCGACGTTACAGTTCTTTGTTAGCTTATGTTCATCAGCATTATGCCATTTATTCAAACAGATAAAGCATATACCCTCTCTCCCTGTAAGAGACCGTCGATTTCAAAATCTTAGCGTTGAAAATCGTATGCTTTTATAAGCAGACTGGGCATCGAAACACATACTGCATTTAGTTTTTTTGGTTAAACCATTTCACTATCCTGATTGGAAGTAAAAGTTCGTTCTTTGGTGACAGTCCGTTTTTGTGCCATTTGCAAACCGTACAAAATCTTCTTGTAGCTATTCTTGAATTAGATGATAAAAACGTAGTAGATTTAGCAAACGTCGTGTCTCTCTCTTGTCTAGTCAATTTATTCACTATTTCCGACCACTGGGCTTGCATACGCTGAGTCAAATGCCTCACTATTCTTTTTACAGTAACTGAACTATAGAAGTGTATTTCATCTGTTCCAAGACCGTAGCACAATTCCCTATTTCTATTACAATATTCGATTGTTGCTACGTGTCGATAAAATCAGAATTCAAAGGATTGAAAAAATGTGATAAAGTTTCTCAGGCAATTACGGGCGACCAGGATAAGATTTCATCATGACAAAAACTGTAATGGCTTTTTCTGCCTAACCGTTAAATTAGTGTATCAGATTGAGCGAACGTGGGTTATCATTCGAGACTTTCAAAGACACGGGGGCCTCAAATGACCCTTAAAAGTTTCAATACTCTATTGAGTTATCTATTAAAAAACTCAACTCAAACTTTGGTAGTTTTGGACGTACAACAGGCGATATAGACATTGCACTCTTTCTTGATTCTTCAAGGTTCTAATTTAAACTAAGTTTCTTTATGTATACTGACATCGACATACCGATAGAATCACCATGAAAATTAACATCATTAGGGCCTGAAATATGACATATAAGAACAAATCAAAAGGCACCTGATTCACAGAAGGCGATCCATTATTCAGTTTTATTCCATTAGGCGCAGCGTGCTTTGAACTTGAAATCATTTTACAAATGTTCGGCATCCCGAGTAAAGCGCCATGGAGTTCCCGAAGGAACATAAATTACAAATCATTCTCATTACAGTTTGTGATGACGTGTGAAGTATTCTCCATAAGCAATTAAGAACACGTTTACATTTTTCAAAGTATTTTATGAAGAGCAGTCAATCAATGATCATAGTCTCTAATTGCTACAACGAACAATCACAGTCAAAGAAAGGCAATGAAAGAAATAATTGACATGTAATTTCAAAATAATCACCAATATCATATATTCAAACGAAAATATCAGAGTCACATAAAGGGCAGAGTGACCTTTCTGTCTTATGTTCTTCATCAACATATATACTGTCAGGAAAATCACCTGCAATTAATAAAACATTGTTGTTTAGTTTGGGAGTAAATATGGAAATTAAACAATTCATAATTACGTGATATAATGAAAGACGTTCACTGGTAAATGTATAAGTAAAAGGTGCAACAAGGTGACATGATTTAACCATTGCATATAACCAGTCAATTATTTGTTGACGATAAGAACATATCTTTACAACACAACATGTCGCTTATGAAGCACATCATGCGCTGTCGAAAAAGATGATCTTCCACTCCAAGCCGACCGTCAGAAAGATTTGGTGGTTATTCACAGTTGCAGTTTCAGTATTCAGTGTGATAATTATATAATTCAAGATGTGCAGACAAGAATGATATATATATATATATATATATATATATATATATATATAATCTCTGATCAGCAACTTACGATAAACATTAGCTCGCACCAACAAATGGCCGACAAAACTGCAATTTTAATCTAAAATACAAAAAAGAAATTATTTTACAGCAAACAATTTTGTCAATATTTATTCTGTATTTATATTATTATTATTCATTCACATATAAGCTAACAGGTTTCTTTGTACTTCTTTGAGTTGATGAAAAGATAATGGCAACTGAGGAGTTGGAAAATCATCGCCTGTGTTCGTTCAGTAAAATGAACCTTAACTTTAATCTCGCAGTTTTCATATCATCTTTTATACAAATATTGATGCTTGCACAATAAAAACTGCAAAACGGTCCTCGTGAAGCTTCCGTTAAGACAACCAAATATAAATGACTAAATATAACAGATAAATAAAGTATGTAAAAATTATAATTGCCGTCTAAATTTCATAGTGGTCAGTCAGTAGATGATATTCACTGTCGAATTACAACTTTGAAAAAGTATTAACATTCGATACATTCATATCTATGCTTGGAGAAAAATTAAGGTACACTTGCTCGACATCATTTTTCAGATTATAACTAAAATGTGACAGACAAATCCATCAATTGACAGCAGTCTGAACTACAATATTTTAAAAATCAAAAAGAACAGGGGTAGCAATTTTTATCGAAATTCAATCGTTCATCAGAAACTTACAGTAAACTCTTTTTCGCACCATTCATCGTCTGACAGAAGAGGAAAAGCGATCTTTAATAAAATGGTTTTCAATCGTAAAGTGAATATTTGATTTGCATCCTTTAAACATTAACTATTCGCAAATATGCTTACTGCTACGAGAATGTTAATAATCCAGCGTCTTAAGTACAAGTACAATTTATTTGATCTTCACAATGTGGATACTATGAACCATCAATTGTTTTGGCTGATGTTAGTTTTACAATCAGTGAATCGACGTCTTTTCATTCGACACTGTATTCCTGTAAGTTTTCAGTAACCACGATGTGTGTCATTGAATGATCACAACAACTGTGCAAATTGAATTTTATCGCTGGACTCTGTGCGGAAACAAACTGTACCTTATGTCTATAATTTCATATATCATAACTCTACAAATATTTTCATGCTTTCAAAAAACCGCGAAATCGTACGTTCAGATGATTATACAGATGATTTATTCAAACAGTCATTTTTACTGATGAGCATATCTCATAATGGTTTGTTAATAGGCGACGCCCAAAATTTTACTATGATATCAAATTGGTTATCACTTCCGACGTGTTTAAGGTTATACTTCTGGATAACTTACTGTGTACGTAACCATTTTGCTGCAGATTATACAGAAAATGCTGCACGCGAGTCCGACTATCACCAATAGACAGCACAGTGAAAATAATGTTATCCTCCATTTTACTGGGAGAAACATAATTCCTAGACCCAATCCAGTAGCTAAGACCGATATTGAGAATGATACAATTGCCACAATGAGCAGTTCATATCACGTGCCATAGAAAAACAGTAATCCAACACCGACGCACATCAAAAGCAACTGAAAAGAACACGAGAAATGTGTTAATTTGTATTCAATGTAGTACTCAAGCCATTTTCAACGAAAAGCATTCCTAAAGAATGTTCTCAATCTCAACGCATCTACGTCAGTGGTTTACGTATCGTAATGTATGTTGAGTGAAGTACTTTCAGGTGTGATATTCTGAAAATTTTCAGATACGTTTCTTCAGTGAATCTAAATATTCATTTCTAATGAGAATGCAAAATCATTACATTCCTTTTATTAATATAACACATGTAAATTTAATAGCGGATGCGACACCAACCTTATCAGCCTGACAGAACTTTTGCTTGGAACATTAGATGAAGAAAAAACGTTGCGGAAACATACGTTCCAAGATTACTTAACAATGCAGAGGCAATTGTAATGAAATATATGAATATTGATTAAAAATATATACAAAATTGTAAACATCATTTGAAATAATGTTCGACTTACGGTTATAATAATGAGAAGGTTGTTCCTTTTAGATGCGGTATGCAATCCTTTTATGAGTATAATGATGAGTGTCAATATCAGAATTATAACTCTGGAACGTAAAAATTAAACGCACAGCAAAATAAACTGAAAAGTACAATAATCAGAGTTTGAGTCATAATCAGATCTAACTAATATATATATATATATATATATATATATATATATATATATATATATATATATATATATATATATATACTACAAATGGTCAGAAATTCGGACGAACATTTTCATGTGTATATGCTCAAATGATACTCAAAGAAATAGACACTCCGAAAACTCGGTGAATGATTCTCATGATGGTCGAATATTAGCAACTTGTAAGATACAAACATTTTCCAATGTGATACTTCGATTGTGATTTCGTTGTTGTACTGTATTCTGAATCGATGTTAATAATTTATCGGTCATTTCGGGGGACGAGAAACAATATTTATTTCCAAAATAAAATCAGATTTTTTAAACTCTCATTACTTACATCAGGACGAGATCAGATATGATGACTGGGTTATTCCATTCGTTTGGTAGAATCTGTCGAGCGGAATGGTGAATTTTCAATCAGTATCAATTACTTACATGCAACAATTTTTTTTGGCACAGATGCTTTTGTTTTTTTCATCTGACATTGCACCGACTACCCATGCTATCATACTTGAAATATTTGGACTGTGTAAAATCATGAACTCCATCTTCGTCTGAACTGGTAGTAATCTTAAATACAATTGGTCACGATAAGTAAATACATGGATAACATGAAAATAGAAATACATATTTATATACTGCCATGGTCAAGGCAATAATAAACTGAATAGAATTATCAAATTTATATCTCCAGTTTTATTGTTATGCGAAATCTTATAAACTCACATTACTCTTCTCCAGCGTTTCATTAAAACAATTCAATAAAATTAACGAACTTTCAAAGCGCATATACTGATTGAAAATGACTACTGTTTTAAAAAACTTCGGACCTAATAACAATGAAAAAATCTATGAGAATAAAACGCAGTTTACAATTTAGTTATAAATTCAGTTAATTTATTCAATGAACACCTGACAGAACTTAGACATAGAAAAGATAAGCCCTTTTTTTTCATTTTGTTAAGCTCATATGCTAAATGAAAGAATAAAGATGGCAGATTAAACGTTTTCAAAACATAAGGAAATTCCATCGTTTTCTGGACACTTTGTGTATTCAGTTGTTCGAATGATCTCCATCATTCGCTTCTATCTACTTTGTGTAAGCGGCAACTATAATATTGTGCATAATGATGCTTAAAAACCTGCTGCTTGAAGATGGATTGTTTTTCATATCAGTGTTTTCCTATAAGGAGGGTACTTCGTCATCGATATGTTCAATCCGCTTATTGATAACTTTTTTGTGATTTCTAAAACTGTTGAAGACAGAGTTGTGTCAGTGGAATATAATGAACGTTCATTTGAAATAATCGTTCAATTAGGGAAACACACATGAGAACAAAAAGCCGACAAGCAAAGTGAAAGGAATTCGGTTAGGCTAATAAGCTTAGTTCACATTGAGATTCTTTGATGGTTTGATTTATTGTTGTTTTTTTGTCAACGTTATAGGTATGCTTTGCAGAAATGTATAATATCTAGCTTGAATGTGGGGAAATTTCTTTGAATAATGATGAATATTCCCAAACTTTATTTTTCTTCTGGTATTCTTATTATCTCCTTCGTAAAGTCGCGTTTTTAAATTCGTAGCAACATAGCCTAATATCAGTACTTGTTGCCCCCACAAGTTCAAGATCTACATAGAGTCAATTTTGTTGCAACTGTAAATTAGGTGAAAACTTTTTTAGAAGGAACTAACCTCATCTTCTGAAAATATAACGATATTAAAATTAGGTTCATCATCCTCTCAGAATAACATAGACGATTCCAATAAATCACTCTTGGATACGTGCCCTCCCGCAACCCAAGTGCTCAAACAGATGTCATTATATGCTGTCAATAAATTTATTACTTCGCCTACATTCACGTAAATTATTAAAGATCTTTTCTACCTTTACAATACTTAGAAGGGTAATTGCTTAGTACGTCCTATAATTTGAATGACCTTTGGTGTAACAAATTTTAGCACGAGTGAGAACATTTAACTGATAATGTAGGTGAAGGAAATACCTTCAAAGAAAAACGATTATATTTAGGTTTTCATATACTCTAACTCCTTCTTCCTCAAACAGCTTAGTAGGTAGTTTTCATGTGCGTAGGGCATGTATAATCTGAATTAAATATTATGATATAGTGAGTTGTAAGACTGAATATTAGCAGCACTAAAAACTATCAGCCGTGAAATATGTTGATCAATAATAACTGGTCAGAGAAGTATAAATGACACGCTTTTTATTATTTGGAGGTCCACTATTTTTAGTGGCTGAAAATTCAAGTCTCTGATGTTCTAACGGTCTAAGATCACGCTATGATGCTCCAGGGGTCTTAACGATCATAATACAATTCATAATAACTTTTGCATTTACAGCATGAAGACAAATATCGTTATATACAGCAAATTCCTGGTTCCGCACTGACAAACATTCCGAATTTCGACAATTCTGCTTTACAAATCAAACAACTTGATGAACTTGAGAGATTCACATGCATGTAGGAACTTTTATGTTCAGGCTTCTCGCTATCAAAATACTCGTCTCACTCAGTACACAGTAATAAGTGCATTTGAAATAGGCCAAAATGTTCACTCACGTTTGTTTTCGTATTTAAGCTTCTGAAATGTTAAAATTGTAAACTGTACTTTCTTTGAACATGTTCATATTGAAGACTTTCATGATTAACGTTTTATTTATATACCTGTTCAGCTATTGAGATATCAATCAGATTGAGCGATTGAAGTATGATGAGACTGTATTGTACGTTAGTAGGTGACACTAAAGCCTTACATTGAACTGACAGGAGTCTCTGAGACCTTGCTAATGTGTCTAGATTTATAATTAAACTTTCTAAAAAGGAACTTAGATCAACTTTGAGCATAAATTCTTTAATTATGCGTTCTGTTCATAACTAACCATATAATGTAAATGACTGAATAAATGTAACGTATAAAAATTAGTTAACTTACGATCCAATTACTTCTCTTTGAAAATAGTGTGATCATAATTGATTCAATCACTTGGTGGCTGAAGATGAAGATAATTTACTTCCTACAACCAGGTGTATATATTGAAGTCTCTAGACGTAATAATAACTACTCATATGAAGTCGCACGGTTGCCGTTGACCAGTAGTAGCTACATACACAATTAATTCGTTCAAAATTCCAAAACGTCTGTGCTCCGTCGGTTTGATATCGAGAATTCCCAAATGCCTTAGGTGAATTCTCTGTACTATTTAACATTTTTCAATTGCTTCAAAAACATTGGCTTACTGTCCTACCGGTTTTTTAAATACAACATTGCAACTGTGACAAAGCGCAAATGTAGGTATAGTAATAGGACCTAGGGCATAGCTGGCTTTAGTTGACTGGATCCCAGTAGGCTTTCGCCTATACATTCTCCGACTGAATGAAACAGTTAAGAATAAGAAAAATTAAGTTATTGATAGCTGCTACTTCATCGTTACGACCTAGGCTCGCAATAACTGCAGTTCAAACGAAGTAAAGTATGTGTTTTACAAGATTTCAATGCTCCTTTACATTCCAAAACTGGCGAAAACCATTTCCTCACTAATTATGTAATAGTATGGAATATACTTTCCTGGAAAGTAAGCATGGCAACTACAGATTGTGAGCTGGTACAACTTCAAAATGAAGCTCTTGATTCATTAGCACGCGTAAAATCACTCACAAACTGCTTCGTTATTATCAGCTCTAAACGCATTTAGAATACCTTAAATTCGCTTTCGTTTATTTAGGTTTTACCTTTTCAAGATGCAATAAACCTAACTAGTTTAATACAAAGCTCTTTAGATTCTACTCGAAATAAACCGCTTGTCCATTGGGTCGACCGGTGCTGACCACTAGATAGCTGCATTAGAACACAAAATATTTTCTTTTGTTCATTTTGCTTGACTCTAACAATGAGAAAGGAAGGAGGAATAATTTACTAACTAGTGAGCGCTGACTTGCTTGTAGGGGAAAACATTTTGTTTGTTTTCGGCTTTGTTGATTGATAAAGCGACGAATCAGTAATACTCTTACAACTTCTAAGACTCATGTTTCCATGTCAATGCTTAAAGTACCTTTTCTCTGAAGACGAATCGCATCATCCATTCTCATGGCACTCAAGTACGACTTAGAGGTTGTCATATGATAAAGAATGGTTGACAGTGAAAAAAATATGATGAAAATTTTTTTCCTTTTTACTGAGCTTTCGATATCAACGTACAGATCTACAGCTTCTTATTGCAACTGCACTTCAGTCTACTTCACGCTTTCCAAAACTTTTCCTTCTTTATTTCTGTTCTCCTTCATCTGTGTTGTTTAGTTGACCTGACCTATCACTGTATTGTCTAATTCATTATGTCAATTAAAGTGGTGATTTGAATATACTTATGCAATTGCTTTGTTGCTGCAAACTGTTGCAAACTGTTGCAGTAAGTGATACGGTGTAAATGTGTTGTCAGAAACTAACCCTCATAAGTAATTCAACTGCGATAACTTACGCATGTAATGTGGTAGCATTTGTAACAATTTGTTCCAGCAATTAAACTGGCATGTCTCTTGCAACAGTCTGTTATTTGAAGAAATATATATCAAATATATACTACTGTAAACGTAATATTTTTCCAACGACTTTTTGAAACGATAGTAAGCTATAAGAATAATGATAAAATTAGAGACTATCAAATGGGGGTCATTGCATAATCACTTATCTTCCCCCGGTCACCCTAGGTTGACAGTTGATTTAACGTGAAAGGTTATCGCTCGAAAGTGCGGTACACAGTCGATAAAAAGGCACAAGTTTCTCTCTGGTGGCAGCTAGTCTGAAGACACAACTGTGAGCATTTCAGTAGCCGTACTCAGTACAACAGTGCTTTTATTGCTCATCTCGTAGTCTGCAATTCAACGATACATTTTCGAACATTATATCCAAGGGTTTTATCACTCCAAGAAATGAGTGCAGAATCATAATCATATTTTTGCATGATTACTTATTTCATATTATATTTGTTAAACCCTCCTTGACTCTCCTTTGTCGCTGGATTATTTTAGCGTGTTGCTATCATTGAATAAATGAGCTTGATTTGTATATACATCAAACTCGTAACCACTGAGTGCTACCTTGAGCAGCACATATTCAACCGTCTTTGTTGTTGAATTCATCATCAAACAATAAATTGAGAAACGTAATCAATATAAAAAAATCACAGTAAGACAATTTGTGAGATTTTCAGAAGGTTTAGCAAATAAAGTGGACGAGTTCACTTGCGTCGCTGGGGAGCTATTCCGAGCTATTCCGTCACTTTTCATTCATAGCTACTGCTTCCTTTGTAATTGACAACTGCTAGACCAAATCAGTGTGCAAAAACTGTATTCTTTCATAGGTAGGGCTTTTTATGCAGTGTTGCATGATTAACTTTTTCGGAGTCAACATGAACAGTTCAAGTATACCTGAATATACCAACTAAACATATAGGGACTCATGCAAGTCACATATAAAAATACAACATTCGTGTACACTTGTGTATGCACAAACGAGGACTGTTCCTTGAGATTTCGTTCATTTGAAGAATCATCTTCTAATGATCTAGAAATTCAAGGTATTAAGTTGATTCGAACCTAACTGACAGCTTAGCAGTATTACCTAGAAGCCTTAGATCTAAAATTACTGCAGTTTGATATTGAGCTACTGAGTTTTGACAGAACACGATTCACAAATTACTCACATTACAGTTTGCGATTCTCTACAAACCCTACAAAACTCGTTTACGATTATCATAGTATTTTATGAAAGCAATAAATTATTAGTCATTTTTAATAACGGCAACACTGAAAGAAATAATTGGCATGTAATGTCGTATTAATCACAAATATCAGATATTCAAACGCATATATAAAAGTCATATAAAAGATAGAGTAGTGTTTGATGTTCTTCATCAAATAGTATGCTGTCAATGCACTCACCTGTAATTGTAGAAAAAACAGTCCTCATTAGTTTTACTATAAACAAATGAATGAAACACGTCAAATATAACTGATATTTATGTCTGCAGTGTGTAACACGTAGACATGATTTAAAACTTTAAAAGTACCAGTCAGTGATTTGATTGATTATTTGAATAAAGAAATGAGAAGACATATTTTATGATATAGTTTCATTCCGTGCTTTCTCGTCAGGCACATACAAACAACATGTTTTTTGTGTAAATACAGTTTTAAATAAGGTCAAAATTTCTTATTTAGCATGACAATCACTAAATCAAATAATCCTAGAGACCATCCAGGTAATTGGTTTAAAGAAACAAAGGTTTACTGAAAATCTTTGAACTTCTGATGTTTCTATATGGAGTACTTTATTCTAAAATTCACAATGTGCAGACAGTGACTTATTTGTATATTTGTATGTATCAACATATATATATATATCGAAATTTATTCCTTCATCAACAACTTACAATAAACATTGTATCGCACCAACAAATGGTCGATAAAACTGCAGAAGCAATCTAGAATACAAAGTAATAAATAATTTTGTTGTAAATCATTTTGTGAATGTTTGATCCTCATTCAAAAAACTGTAATTATTCTCAGATACGCTGACTGCTACTTGTGTACGACAGCATCAGCATAGATTGAACGTCACTGACTGCCTTCTTTCAGTAAAATGAATGGTAGCTTCTGACTTAAAGATTCCATATCATGAATCTACGAATAATTTTGTGTGCACAAAAAAACTGCAAAGTGATTCGAATGAGGAATCCGTACAGACTTAACATAAATTTATTTTCAGTATTCACACATAACAGCTAAAATAAACAAGTTATAATTTTAATGGTTGTGTATATTTCAAATTGTTACGTTTTCAGGTTTCATTCAAAATTTTTCTATAACGTTGAATCAGTATTCACCTTTGATATATCAGATACTTCAGACCAACTTACTCTACAAGCACTAGACCCTATGTATGAGATTATACTCAAAATAAGATAGACGATTCTGCCCGTAATAAATGCATAGAAGTTTGAACTACCATATTTCACTATTTTACAATGATCAGAGAGAGATTTAAATTTACATATCGTTTAGCAGAAACTTCCAATGAACATTCGATTACAGCAGTAATTGTTCAACTGAGTAGGAAATTTCAGCTAAAAGAACCCTTAAGAAAATATCTCATTTCAAATCAGATTGTGAGTATTTGATTTGCATTCCTTAAACAGTATTCATTCACTAATATGCTTACTAATGTTAATGTGATGATAATCCAGAGATACAATTTAAAGTCATTCAATGATCACAATGTGGGTACACTAATACTCCACTTCGTGTAGCTGACAATTGGTTTAAAACCAAACTCATTGCTTCTTTCTCATTCGACAGTCCTTTTGCTATGAGCACAATGTGTGCACTTTAATAAACTGATGAAGTAATGGGAGCGACTAAGCAAACTGAACAAAATCGATGGTATTTGTTCATTCAAAGAAACAGTTGATCGTGTCTATATGTTCGGATAATAATAATTTTCAAATGCAGTTGTGTGCGCAAATTAATGGGAAATGTTTCGTTCACATGTTTAAATGTAAGAGATTAGTGGAGCATATATCCACTTTAATTGCTGTGTATAAGTTATAAGGGTTAGTTAGTAAGTGACATCCATATTTTATTCTATAACAACAAATCAGTAGGCACTTTTGATACGTTGAAGTTCATATTTCGAGGTGACTTACCTTGAACGTATTCCCGCAGATCATACATAAAATAGTGCAGACAATGCTTACTGGATCGATCACATTCATAGTCTCTGGAAGTTATTAGGTTATGCAAAGATATGTATGTAAGCCGTTGTTCATTCAGGTTTACCGTATGGAAATGGAGATTGAATCTGCATGATTATTGTAAATGTGAATGTTGCATCACCGAATTCATGTAACGAATATACAACTCGAAGGTTCTAAGTACACAAAAGTACAACTCAGTCTTATCAGCTGAACATGAATTCTATCTGCAGCATCAAACGATGAAATAAAGTTTGCGGAAACACGCGTCTTAAGATTACCAAAGCAGGCAGAAGGAAATCTCAATAAACATTATCTAAACTGCAAAGCAAACAATAATTCCAACAAACTCATCAATAGTTCACGCACAATTTTTTCTATTCCCTTGTCATCTTTATTTGTCCATCATCATTTTCACAGTTATCCGTGACACTTGACTAGCTCTCATCGATTTTATATTCTCGAATACTCATATCAATATTACTGTATATGGAAGTAAATCCTGACGAAGATCAAATGATAACGAAATTTCTGAGAACTAAATGGAAATAGTGACAAAACCATAATTATTATATGAAAACATTTTCAACCTACGTTTAAAATAATGATAATGATATTCCTTGTAGATGCGGTATGTTATGATTTGATGAGTATTATGATGACTGCCAATTTTAGACTGATCCCTCTGAAATGTGAGACTAAAATTTTCAACAAACGAATTCAAAGAGCACAATGAGCTTAGTATAAGTCATTAGCAGCTCTCTCTAAAATGCATGTGAAAAATCTGGTCAGCTATTCAATTGAAAAACTTTTTTATGTGGATATGTTCGAAAGATAATCATATTATTCGACAATTAGAAGCCTCAGAAAATGATTTTCATGATGATCAGATAAAATTTGCCTGTAAAAAGCAAACGTTTGCCACTGGGATGTGTTTATTATGATTTGGTTGTAGGATAGTTTAATAAATCGATGATTATAACTGATCGGTCAGTTCAGGAAACGATCAACAATTTTTATGTACAAAATAATAAAACGAATTTTTACAACTTCTATAACTTACTGTATAGCTAGACTAGATATGACAAGCGGCTCACTCTATTCAGTTTTGTTGGATCTGTCAAGTGGAATGATGAATTTTCTATTAGTAGCAGTTACTTAGATGCAACAATTTTCTTCGGTACATTCGCCATTGTTATTTGCTGCTGACATTGCAACGAACTCCCAAGTTATCATGGTTGAAATACTTAGATTGTACAAAAAAATCAACTTCATCTATGAGTGAAATTGCAGAAATATTAAATCATGGTCAGTAAATGTGTTGATTACGTGGGAATGATAATAGTTATTTCCACTAATATTTTCTTCACATTCGTCGACTTATGCTATTTATGCATTTGTAGACATATGATAGACGTCAGACAATTTGTGTGACATCGTAGAATTAGACACTGCTGTTAGCAGTTATCAATCGACTTGTGTTAAACAATATGATTCAAAGGCCACAAACTATTCATAAATCTTCCTGTCTACAAACATATCTGCCAATCTCCCTATCTAACTACCTATCAATCTATGTATCCAATTATCTACCCTTTGAAAAAAAAATGCATGCGGCTCATCGTAGTTCAAGTGTCGAAGCTAAAAGACACCAAAAGGAACCATCAAATTTGAATATCAAGTTATATTATGTTGCGAAATTTCGAAACTCACATCACTCTACCACAAAATTCAGCTAACACAATTCAATACATTCCACGAAATTTATAACCACATAAACGAACATGCATTGATTACCAAGCCATTACTGTATAACCGAACTCTGGACCAAACAAGAGTAGAAAAGCTAAGAATAACATAAATTAGAAAAATATTTCTGCGATTTCGAACCTCGTTGAATTTTTTAATAACTCAATTTAGCTTTTTTTCACTGAATTATACTTCTCTTCTCCTTCATGGCTCATACTTCCTGTACTAAGATGCATATGAATTGACAATACTATCTGTATGTTATAGTGTAGTATGTCAACTGGAAGTGATTTTCCTACGCACTAAGTTTAACGCTGTAGCTGACTGCTAACTTGTAGCAATCTAACGCACTGACTCCAAATTAATACTTACTTACTTACTTACTTAAGCCTGTTACCCCCAATGGAGCTTGGCCGCTCACCAGTGTTCTCCAACCAACTCTGTCCTGGGCCTCCCTCTCCAATTCTGTCCAATGTTTGTTCATTTCTCTCATATCTTTCTCTATTTCTCGGCGTAGTGTGTTCCTTGGCCTTCCTCTATTCCTTTTGCCTTGAGGGTTCCATGTGAGGGCTTGTCTCGTGACGCAGTTAGGTGCTTTTCGTAGTGTGTGTCCTATCCACTTCCACCGCTTCTTCCTGATTTCCTCCTCCACTGGAATCTGACTTGTTCTCTCCCACAGTTCGTTGTTGCTGATCGTGTCTGGCCAACGAATACGAAGTATTTTGCGTAGACAACTGTTAATAAACACTTGTATCTTCTGGATGATGGCTTTGGTAGTTCGCCATGTTTCGGCTCCATACAGTAGAACTGTCTTGACATTTGTATTGAAAATTCTGATTTTGGTTTTGTTTGAAAGTTGTTTGGAATTCCAGATATTTTTCAACTGTAGAAATGCAACCCTCGCTTTGCCAATCCGCGCCCTCACATCTGCATCTGATCCATCTTTCTCGTCGATGATGCTGCCAAGATATGTAAAGCTGTTAACGTCCTCGAAAGCATCTCCATCAAGCGTGATTCGGTTGGTGCATGTTGTGTTGCATCGGGGAATTTTGCTCTTTCCTTTATGTATGTTGAGACCTACTGCTGCAGAGGCTGCTGCTACACTGGTCGTCTTCTCTTGCATTTGTTGTTGAGTGTGCGATAGAAGAGCTAGGTCATCTGCGAAGTCCAGATCGTCCAGCTGCGTCCTAACTGTCCAGTTGATACCGTGCTTCTCTCCAGATGTTGACGTCTTCATAATCCAGTCGATGACCAGGAGAAAGAGAAAGGGTGAGAGTAAGCAACCTTGCCTGACACCGGTCTCCACCTCAAACGATTTTGTCAGCTGACCTCCGTGCACGATTTTGCAGTTGAATCTATCATAAGAATTCCGTATGATGTTGACTATTTTCTCAGGCACACCGTAGTGTCGAAGAAGCCTCCACAGTGTTTTCCTATCCACGCTATCGAATGCTTTCTCGTAGTCGATGAAGTTGATGTAGAGTGGTGAGTTCCGTTTAACTGATTGTTCCACAATGATCCGTAATGTAGCAATTTGGTCAGTACACGATCGATCCTTACGAAATCCGGCCTGTTGATCTCGAAGTTGGGTGTCTACGAAGTCCTTCATTCTGTTTAACAATACTCTGTTGAAGACTTTGCCTGGTATTGAAAGAAGAGTGATGCCTATTTAGTTCTCACACTTGCTGAGATCGCCTTTCTTTGGTATTTTGATCAGGTATCCTTCTTTCCAATCTGACGGTACTTGTTCCTCATCCCAAATCTTCATGAAGAGGATGTGAAATATTTTTGCAGTTGCTTCTACATCTGCTTTCATTGCCTCTGCTGGAATGTTGTCTGGTCCTGCTGCTTTGCCGCTCTTGATTTGTCTGATGGCCATACTGATCTCCTCAATCGTAGGTGCGTCAATATTAATTGGGAGGTCCTTGGATGCTGCTTCGATGTTGGTTGGGTTCAGTGGAGCTGGTCGATTCAATAGTTCCCTAAAGTGCTCTACCCACCTATTTCGCTGTTCGTCAGTGTTGCTGATTATTTTCCCTTCCTTGCTTTTCACTGGTCGTTCTAGTTTACGATAGTTCCCGGTGAGCTTCTTCGTTGTTTCGTACAATTGTCTCATGTTTCCTTCTCTTGCAGCCTTTTCCGCCGTCATTGCTAGATCTTCCACATATTTTCGTTTGTCAGCTCTGATGCTCTTCTTCAATTCCCTGTTTGCTTCTGTGTATGCAGCTTGTGTGGTAACTTTCTCTGCTCTTGTTCGGCTGACATTGATTGCTGTCTTCTTGTTCCTCCTTTCTTCAATTTTTGAGAGAGTATCAACAGAGATCCATTCCTTGTGATGGTACTTCTTGCGACCAAGGACCTCCTGACATGTTGAAGTGATTGCCTCTTTAATCCCTTTCCAATTGTTCTCCAATGTTGCGTCCTCTCCATTGAGTATATCCTGAAAGGCCTGGAACCTATTGGTGAGGGCTATCTTGAATTCGTTGAGCTTTACAGTATCCCGAAGAAAGGCCGTATTAAACTTGTGCGATGTTGTCTGTCCCGTTGTCCAGTGCTTCTTTAGTTTCAGCCTCATTATGGCGATCAGCAAATGGTGATCTGAAGCTATATAAGCTCCTCTCTTGGTTCTCACATCCTCCATGGTCCTTCTGAACGTTTTGTTGATACAGATACGGTCAATTTGGTTTTGAGTAGTGTGATCCGGTGAAATCCATGTGGCTTTGTGAATGCGTTTGTGCGGGAATATTGTGTCACCGATGACCAGTTTCTTGAAGGCACATAGGTTTGCAAATCTCTCACCGTTTTCGTTTCTTTCACCCAGTCCATGTCGTCCCATGATGTCTTCATATCCAGTGTTGTCCATGCCAACCTTGGCATTCAGGTCTCCCATAAGAATCGTCAAATCCTTTGGTGAACATTTATCGACGATTGACTGCAGCCTTTCGTAGAATTGATCTTTAACGTCGTCATTGTAGTCGTTGGTATGTGCATAACATTGGATGACGTTCATTGTAATGTCCGCTTTCTTTGTTTTGAAGGATGCTTTAATGATCCTGGGTCGATGAGATTCCCATCCTATCAGTGCCTTTTGTGCATGTTTGGACAGCATCAGTGCAACTCCTTGTGTATGTGAAGCGTTTTCCTCTTCATGACCAGAGTATAACAGCAATTCCTCTGAAGCTAGTCTCAGTTGTCCTACCTGTGTCCAATGTGTTTCACTGATGCCGAGCACGTCGAGGTTGTATCGTTTCATTTCTGCCGCAACTTGAAATAGTCTTCCAGTCTCCCACAATGTACGAACGTTTCATGTACCTAAAAA
>OX103976.1:29352941-29396977 GCA_944470395.2 Schistosoma turkestanicum
TTGCCTCTGCATTGTTAAGTAATCTTGGAACGTATGTTTCCGCAACGTATTTTCTTCATCTAATGTTCCAAGCAAAAGTTCTGTCAGGCTGATAAGGTTGGTGTCGCATCCGCTATTAAATTTACATGTGTTATATTAATAAAAGGAATGTAATGATTTTGCATTCTCATTAGAAATGAATATTTAGATTCACTGAAGAAACGTATCTGAAAATTTTCAGAATATCACACCTGAAAGTACTTCACTCAACATACATTACGATACGTAAACCACTGACGTAGATGCGTTGAGATTGAGAACATTCTTTAGGAATGCTTTTCGTTGAAAATGGCTTGAGTACTACATTGAATACAAATTAACACATTTCTCGTGTTCTTTTCAGTTGCTTTTGATGTGCGTCGGTGTTGGATTACTGTTTTTCTATGGCACGTGATATGAACTGCTCATTGTGGCAATTGTATCATTCTCAATATCGGTCTTAGCTACTGGATTGGGTGAATTATGTTTCTCCCAGTAAAATGGAGGATAACATTATTTTCACTGTGCTGTCTATTGGTGATAGTCGGACTCGCGTGCAGCATTTTCTGTATAATCTGCAGCAAAATGGTTACGTACACAGTAAGTTATCCAGAAGTATAACCTTAAACACGTCGGAAGTGATAACCAATTTGATATCATAGTAAAATTTTGGGCGTCGCCTATTAACAAACCATTATGAGATATGCTCATCAGTAAAAATGACTGTTTGAATAAATCATCTGTATAATCATCTGAACGTACGATTTCGCGGTTTTTTGAAAGCAATGAAAATATTTGTAGAGTTTATGATATATGAAATTTATAGACATAAGGTACAGTTTTGTTTCCGCACAGAGTCCAGCGATAAAATTCAATTTGCACAGTTGTTGTGATCATTCAATGACACACATCGTGGTTACTGAAAACTTACAGGAATACAGTGTCGAATGAAAAGACGTCGATTCACTGATTGTAAAACTAACATCAGCCAAAACAATTGATGGTTCATAGTATCCACATTGTGAAGATCAAATAAATTGTACTTGTACTTAAGACGCTGGATTATTAACATTCTCGTAGCAGTAAGCATATTTGCGAATAGTTAATGTTTAAAGGATGCAAATCAAATATTCACTTTACGATTGAAAACCATTTTATTAAAGATCGCTTTTCCTCTTCTGTCAGACGATGAATGGTGCGAAAAAGAGTTTACTGTAAGTTTCTGATGAACGATTGAATTTCGATAAAAAATTGCTACCCCTGTTCTTTTTGATTTTTAAAATATTGTAGTTCAGACTGCTGTCAATTGATGGATTTGTCTGTCACATTTTAGTTATAATCTGAAAAATGATGTCGAGCAAGTGTACCTTAATTTTTCTCCAAGCATAGATATGAATGTATCGAATGTTAATACTTTTTCAAAGTTGTAATTCGACAGTGAATATCATCTACTGACTGACCACTATGAAATTTAGACGGCAATTATAATTTTTACATACTTTATTTATCTGTTATATTTAGTCATTTATATTTGGTTGTCTTAACGGAAGCTTCACGAGGACCGTTTTGCAGTTTTATTGTGCAAGCATCAATATTTGTATAAAAGATGATATGAAAACTGCGAGATTAAAGTTAAGGTTCATTTTACTGAACGAACACAGGCGATGATTTTCCAACTCCTCAGTTGCCATTATCTTTTCATCAACTCAAAGAAGTACAAAGAAACCTGTTAGCTTATATGTGAATGAATAATAATAATATAAAATACAGAATAAATATTGACAAAATTGTTTGCTGTAAAATAATTTCGTTTTGTAATTTAGATTAAAATTGCAGTTTTGTCGGCCATTTGTTGGTGCGAGCTAATGTTTATCGTAAGTTGCTGATCAGAGATTATATATATATATATATATATATATATATATATATATATATCATTCTTGTCTGCACATCTTGAATTATATAATTATCACACTGAATACTGAAACTGCAACTGTGAATAACCACCAAATCTTTCTGACGGTCGGCTTGGAGTGGAAGATCATCTTTTTCGACAGCGCATGATGTGCTTCATAAGCGACATGTTGTGTTGTAAAGATATGTTCTTATCGTCAACAAATAATTGACTGGTTATATGCAATGGTTAAATCATGTCACCTTGTTGCACCTTTTACTTATACATTTACCAGTGAACGTCTTTCATTATATCACGTAATTATGAATTGTTTAATTTCCATATTTACTCCCAAACTAAACAACAATGTTTTATTAATTGCAGGTGATTTTCCTGACAGTATATATGTTGATGAAGAACATAAGACAGAAAGGTCACTCTGCCCTTTATGTGACTCTGATATTTTCGTTTGAATATATGATATTGGTGATTATTTTGAAATTACATGTCAATTATTTCTTTCATTGCCTTTCTTTGACTGTGATTGTTCGTTGTAGCAATTAGAGACTATGATCATTGATTGACTGCTCTTCATAAAATACTTTGAAAAATGTAAACGTGTTCTTAATTGCTTATGGAGAATACTTCACACGTCATCACAAACTGTAATGAGAATGATTTGTAATTTATGTTCCTTCGGGAACTCCATGGCGCTTTACTCGGGATGCCGAACATTTGTAAAATGATTTCAAGTTCAAAGCACGCTGCGCCTAATGGAATAAAACTGAATAATGGATCGCCTTCTGTGAATCAGGTGCCTTTTGATTGTTCTTATATGTCATATTTCAGGCCCTAATGATGTTAATTTTCATGGTGATTCTATCGGTATGTCGATGTCAGTATACATAAAGAAACTTAGTTTAAATTAGAACCTTGAAGAATCAAGAAAGAGTGCAATGTCTATATCGCCTGTTGTACGTCCAAAACTACCAAAGTTTGAGTTGAGTTTTTTAATAGATAAACTCAATAGAGTATTGAAACTTTTAAGGGTCATTTGAGGCCCCCGTGTCTTTGAAAGTCTCGAATGATAACCCACGTTCGCTCAATCTGATACACTAATTTAACGGTTAGGCAGAAAAAGCCATTACAGTTTTTGTCATGATGAAATCTTATCCTGGTCGCCCGTAATTGCCTGAGAAACTTTATCACATTTTTTCAATCCTTTGAATTCTGATTTTATCGACACGTAGCAACAATCGAATATTGTAATAGAAATAGGGAATTGTGCTACGGTCTTGGAACAGATGAAATACACTTCTATAGTTCAGTTACTGTAAAAAAGAATAGTGAGGCATTTGACTCAGCGTATGCAAGCCCAGTGGTCGGAAATAGTGAATAAATTGACTAGACAAGAGAGAGACACGACGTTTGCTAAATCTACTACGTTTTTATCATCTAATTCAAGAATAGCTACAAGAAGATTTTGTACGGTTTGCAAATGGCACAAAAACGGACTGTCACCAAAGAACGAACTTTTACTTCCAATCAGGATAGTGAAATGGTTTAACCAAAAAAACTAAATGCAGTATGTGTTTCGATGCCCAGTCTGCTTATAAAAGCATACGATTTTCAACGCTAAGATTTTGAAATCGACGGTCTCTTACAGGGAGAGAGGGTATATGCTTTATCTGTTTGAATAAATGGCATAATGCTGATGAACATAAGCTAACAAAGAACTGTAACGTCGACGTTTATGTGAAGAATCATCACACTCTGCTGCATTATGATTCATCAGCCCTAAGCTTGATTGATAAACCTAGTACGCTGAATAGTTGAAGATTCACTGAAAACGCAAGTGTGTTTAGGGATGATTCTGGTATGGTCAGGATCAGAAAATGTAGATATTGTATGACGACATCTTTCAGATAACGTTTCCGATATGAAATCGGTAATTTGTGAATGTCTGAGATCATTCGGGCTGAAATAGAACCAAGCGTCAAAGGAAGTTCAGATTGTTGGTCGTAATAAATCGACAAAAGTTACGAATGCCTCTTTTGAATTATACCCTGTAGATCGGTCCGAATATAGCTCTCGACATAACGAAGTATTAACTTAAACAACATAATTCAGTTCATAAAGAAACACGGAAACTCAGTGAAGGCAAAGGAAATAGAGAATTTATTGAAATACAAATATTATCATCTCAAATGGAATCGAACAGAATAACAAAATGAAACGCTAAATAAATCTATAAGGACAAATAACAAATGTATAAATGTAGGGATTTTCATAAACAAAATTTCCAGATATATATAAATATAAATATATAATATGATAATTTTGATGAAATTCTAAATGAAAATATGTGACCTCTTATTGACATACACTGACGATAATAATTTTTCCTGAAAGCTGTCTCTTCTTTGTTTATTTCATTTTCATTTGAATAACACGTCTCAATGTTGAAATGCTGATAAATGTGAAAGTTGAAAATTATGTAATATGTGAATGGTTACTGTATAATTATTGTTAAGCAACATTTGTAATTCTTTGAATACTGAAGTTTAACAATGTTTTTGTCTATGGGATTACAATTATTTATGTGTATTACACCAAGTGATTTAGTCTGCGAAACTGATAGAAAAATCACTTGAAATACATTTAATTTAATATAGAAAATGTCATTCGTACACTTAAAAATTCTTGCGACAAAACATGTCAATATTAGATGAATATAACCTTATTGAAGCCCAAATTACAACTACAGGCTTCCGTTTTATTTCATAGTTTATTTTCACCCATTGATAACACAAAATAAATAGTGTAATACACTAACAAATCAGTTTACGTTCTTCATTTGATAATACTGGAAATTTTATTCATGAGGACGAATTAAAATAGTAATCAGTGTGGATGTTCATATGTGAATGATTTGAATAATGAATATTCAACAGTAGGCTCAAACGCAATAGTATTGCGAAATAAACTTTCTGGTCATGTTCTCTCACAAATAAAATAAAACATACGTAAACGAAATGAAATTGTTAGGTAAAATAATACGAATAAATTTGATTTTGTGGCATTCTTGTTATCCACTCAATGCATTCGATACTTTAGGATAAAAATGAAGTACACATAACTATAACAGATCGAACTATATTTTGGTTGAGTAATGAGTTTGTAGAAGTGATGTAAATAAATATATTGTCTGGAAGATCATAGATCATCAACAAAAATATCTAATTATTCTTGTTAGAACAAAAGGAGCCTAAGACACCGACCAGTATTATTCAATCTAACATATCGTGGATTCCCCCTTTTAGTTTGGTCAAATTATTATTCATTCTCCCCATCTCAACCACCGGTTCTCAGCGTTAGGTATTTTTCTCATCCCGTTTAACTTCAAATCGAAGTTTCTGATTGAGGACTTGTCTTGTGAAGAGGTTTGTAGTTTTCTACATTGCGTGTCTTATCAGTTTCCAGAGATTCTTCCTATACGCTCCGAAAGAATCTGATCTGTTCTTTCTAACAGTAAAGTGGTACTGATGGTTTCTGAACGAAGTATTTTGCGAAGATAACTGATAAAAAGTGCTCGTATTTTCTTTTGGAAGACTTTGCTAGATATTCCATCTTTTTCTCATACAGTACAAATAGATTGACATTTGTATTGAAAATTGTTACTATGGTGTTGTTTAACATTTGTTTTGAGTTGCAGATGTTGTTGAAGTACAGCTCATGATTTGTCTATCCGCTCCAGGCACATCGACATCAGGTCAATCTGGCTGGTCATGATTCGGAACAGATATATCAAGGATTTTATATTCTTCAAAGCTTGTCCATCACGTGTTGTTGTTTGATGCATCTTGTTTTGTATCAAAGAATCTCGCTTTTATTATTGTGTTTTCTATTAGATTTGTTATTGCGTGTGCTAGAGAAATGCCAGCCTGTAACCACTGTTCAGAACACCCTCTTGATGATATAGCCGGAAAAATATCATCAAACTTAGTGTTTAATTAGTGAACTGATAGAAATTTTGAACCTACAGAGAACGAATAATCGAAAAGTACTGTTAAAGAATCACTAGTACGATTCGCTTTAAAGCTGAATGTTTCCAATAAACATATCGCAAGTTACGTAACCATAAATACTTCAAACAAACATAAACACAAGGGTCAATGGAGTGATGAGCATCAGTTAAGTGTTTAAGAATACATCTTCAAACGCGTTTAAACTATTATGAGTGTTGATTTCCAATCCTAATATTTCAACCATGATAACATGGGCATACGGTGAAATGTCAAAAGAAAATAACTTTTCTGTCTGTAACAGTACAAACGCGTGCATGTAAGTAGTTGACGTTCATTTAAAATTCACCATTTCGCTTGACAGATTCAACGCAAGTGCATGGAGCGATAAACATCGCATATGGGATATCGTTTTAATGTAAGTCATGAATAATGGAAAACTTCAAAAATATTATTCTATACATTATTATTGGGGATAATACATTGACCTAGAAAGTCAGTAATGATTATCTGTTCAAGGTACAATTCTTAAATCAATTCTTGTGGAAGGCTTCTCTGTAGAAAGTTTATGGATCTTTGATGAGCGACTAATATTCGATCATCAAGATCATCATTGTCGAGTCCTTTCCAATAACTTTCGAACAAATACATATAAAAATGCTGCCGATCTTCATTACTGACTAGATGTTCCTCGTATATTTTACAGAAAACTGACTAGTACTATGTTCAATGTACACTTCATATTATTTTGTTGTACACTCTATTTTCATACTTCAAATGTATGGCTCTAATATTGGCACTCGTCATTATACTCATCAATGCGTTACACACCGCATCTATATGGAATGACATCATCATGTTTATAACGGTTAGTAGAATATTATTTCGAAAGATATTTATGATTTTGTATATGTTTCGATTGAGTTTTCAGCGATTCAATTCTGATTGGATCGTCTTCAGAATTTACTCAAATATACATGATTATTGATATACTTATGTGAGAATATCAAAAGAATCAGAGCAATTTAGTAGTCAGGGGTAAATGTGATTTTGCTGATAGTTATATGACGATGATAAGTGGAGTATGTCTCATTGGAATCAGTATGAACAGATGAATTATATGCTGATAGAGTTACCGTCTGCGTTGTACATAAGCACCCAACTATATGAATTCTATGCTTTTGAATTTGTATCTCTTCTGTTTACGTGGGTTATCTTCAAACCGGTTTTCTTCCCAATGTTTTTGTCAGCATTTTATGCTTCATGTCAGTAACGAACAGCTGATCGAAATTTTTAATGCTCTCGTCGCTTTTAAAATTTTCATGAATACAACAATATGATACGATTCATATGCAGATTTGTACGGGGAACGCCCTTTCAATTATCGGTGCCGTGAACCTTGATTAGGAATGCCTAACAGTGAGCTTAAGAACAGAGCTTGACCAGTTATTTCTTAGTAATATTTATCATTGTTAACGCGTTCACTAATGCAAATACTGTAAGTTAACATGTACTTTGTTCACTTTTCAGTTGATTGATATGACTGTCGGTGTTGGATTATTGACTGCCTATGGAAAACATTATCAACAGGTCATTGCAGCAATTGTGCCGATCTCAACACTGATCTCTGATATTCTATCGGGTCTAAGACTGAAAGGGTCTGCAGGCAAATGGAGGATACTACTATTTTTATTTTTCTTAGTATTGGTGACAGCTGGAATTATCTTCAGCATTTTAAGTAAAACTTGCATGGATCAGCGTAATCGTTGGGTAAGTTGTCCTTGAAGTATCAAATTCAATGTATCACGTATATGATTTCGTATGTGAATTTTTAATGTCACAAAATAACTAACCACTGTGAGACACATATAACAATAAACATTTGCTAAATTTTTCTCTTGTGTAATAACTGACCCCTTATCCAGTTTTTTACAGAAAAGGATTTTTTGAGGATGATTCTATACGAAAGTTCAGACCAAAGTTACAAGTTCTTTTGTTATACGGAAACAGCGCGATTAGGATAAGTCCGTACTCTTGCTTTCATCACTATGTCAAATCATTCAAGATCAGGTATATTGGTAACAGTAAACATAATGAAAAAAGCAATCAAATGAAAAGTACACATATCTGTTGTAAAACCAATGAATACAATCAATAAGAAGAACTGCCTTATTGTGAACACGGAGCTTACTTAACTGTGACTTGACCCAATGCATGCTCACATCTATCATTACATTTAATAGTGAATAATGTTTTACCAAAGCAAATCAAATATTCACAGACTAATTTGAAATGAAATTTTCGTTCTAGATTGTGTTTGCAATTTTGTCGGCAATTTGTTGATTCGGTGCAATGTTTATCGTAGGTTTCTGATGATCGATAAAATTTTGATTGATGTATAAATATATATTTATTACCCTGCCTGTTCATTTTGAATTTTAAAATATCGTACTCCATACTGTAACTTTAAATTTGAAATAATAAATTTGAAATAATTATTCCTAATAGATTTTTGAGTGAAACCTCAGTAGTTCGGTCATAATAAGGAGAAAGCATGGTAATGAGAAATTAAATTGCGAATGATCTGATGGGTCGTTTAAAGGCTTTGAATGATTTTAATGTTTAAGGCATCGCACACTCATTTCGCCAGTGAATACTCTTTACATAAAACATGTTTAAGTTGCTCCTTTATTGCCCGACTAAAAATGACTGTTTTTACAATTACAGATGATTACGTTGACTACGTACTATTTGATAAAACACGTCATTTTGAAAGACTACTCTGTAGTTTATATGATTTTTATACTTTTGGTGGAATAATTGATAATGTTGACTATTTCACATCTTCATATGAACTATTTTTTATGATTGTTGTTCATAAAACACTTTGTGGAGTATAAACGTGTTCTTGATAATTTATGGAGAAAATTTTATATGTCATCAGATATTGTAATGTGATTGAATCGTTCTCAGTTTCACTTCAGAACTCCACTGCCAATAATTCCTCAACCTACAATAATTATTGCGTCTAATTTTCACCTCCGTTTTATGTATATTTGATCTAAAGTGACGTCATCCAGAAATTATATGATAAGAATATCAAAATGATGCAAACAGCGGAGTGAGTAATTTGAAACATTTGATCGACTGCTTCTACTATCAATCATGATGATGTCTCGATGAGTACGAGTACGTGTTTTAATAATATACAGTGAAGACTATAGATTAAACTGTAGTGCTGCTTTTGGAAACCTCGATTACTCACAGACTGAACTTTGAGTAAATGAAGTTGTAAGGAACGGTCCTGCAATGTTCATATTCATGGTCACGCAAATGTTGTGTGTGTATGTAAGTCATACTGAGTCCAGTTGATACATGCAGGAATATGTAAACTGTTCATGTCGGTCCCGCACAAACGATTCAAGCAACACTAATTTAAAATAGCCAAACTTGAGAAAATTTAATAGGCCTTTCACTTTGGGAGTACAAATAGGAAATATTTATAAGTGTATCAGTGGCTGTGAACGATAATCTACAATAATTAGATGTGGATTGTTGAATTGCTTACAGTTTATCAATGTAGACTTTATTCGGTTCCTGGGTCATTCAAACATACGGTGATTTAATTTCCTGTGATTCGAGGAACATTTCACCCGTGTGTCATCGTCAGAAAGTCGAGCTTTCCACTCATTCACATAAGCATTTTGACTAACATTTTACTAGAAATATAAAAACGTGTGATTCGCAAACTCGATCGAGTGCCTCGACATAATTATGGTATTATTCATGTTCACCTATAAGTATATGGGAGGCTTGTGCACTGTATACTTTGCAATATCAGACTAAGTAAATCGGAATACAATTTTGTATCAGTAACGGACTGCTGTGACGTTTACATCAGCAAGTGTTTGAATTACTGTTTATAACCACAGTTTTGCACGTGAACACTTAGCCAGTAGACCACTTCGCTGATGAAGAATGTTATTTTTGTCTAACTTCAATTAATCCTGAGATTTGGTAGACTGTCATCGGTTCTGTTTTGTGAGCAACAGCCTCAGATTCAGTACGGCTGAACTCTACAAGAATCACGAGAATTTTATTCACTATTTAGTTATTGATGGTTTTGTGACAACAGAAAGTATTTACTTGTGGAGTTTGTTTAGTTGCACCGATATCTCGTCTTCTTCAGTAAAGGTTTTTCGACAGCGACTTACTCTTATCATGTGATATCTGAGACGAAGAGATTTGAAGATTTGAATGGGAAAAACAGAGTCAGTGTAGTTAACGTGGTTATTAATGATGATCATAATAGCTTCTACAAGATGCAAAGTGTGTGATTATAGACGAATTTTACTGTCATAGATAAAAGAATACAACTATTTGAAGCATTATGTAATTGTGAATTATAGCTCATCAATTGAGCACTACAAAATGAGTAATGCAAATCAAAACATGTTCCTCTGACGATTGAAAGGTAGATTTCAGCGTTTTCGAGGACTGAAACAGGCTGGGTCCCAAAACGTTTGGCTGCGTACTGACTAAGTCTCATGCGACACTATGAATCATTGTGAAACAATGAATTAGTTTGAACTCACCGCTGCACAATAACTAGTCTAAGAGCAGGCACTCAACACTAAAGGCCCATACTTGAAATCTTTCAATCCAAAAGAACCGTGAGAGACCGAGTACAATTGAGGTGAGGATTCGCAGGAGATATGAATACTAAGAAAAAGCAACTTGTTTGAAATAGGAAGTAAGATCCAGAATAAGTTGTAACAAGGTGTGACAGACTGCAATGAGTTCATTTTCACTTTCGAATTCTTCAGAAGTAGTGTTCTATCATTTAAAAATTGTTAATTTCACCAAGTGTATTGCAACTACTTACTCTCAATGAGTCACAAATCAAAGTTGAGTTACCTGTTAGGAGGAAAAATGCGCTACTACACTGAATAGTTCTTCGTCCTATTCATCGTATAAACTGTACTGGTTCGAAGTGACGTGTGTTTGAAAAACGTGCCTGCACACTTACGTCTTTTACTTTCAGAGGAGAAAAAGCCTTCGACAACTTTTTTTCAAATCATTCTGTGCTAAACGTTTTTTTCTATGTCCCTACAATGTTTGTCTACAACCCTATGCATAATGCGTGTTTGAACTAACTCTCTTACCATATTGATCAGGGTTACAAGTAGAGGCTTCTTTGTAGTGCGATTGATTGGTATCCTCACCACAAACGCTTATAGTTAATTTCTGCCTTAGGCTCCCAAATTCATGTCAATTATTTCATTCATTGTCGGTTAGCAATAATTCATAGTTATTCGTAAAATAGTCTGGTAGATGGCAAAATGTTCTTTTTTTATGGAATATATTTTACAAATCTTCCAAAAATGAAATGTGGTTACGGTTGTGACTAATGTTTCTTTCGAATCATTGAAATAATTGGACTCAATATTTGTCGCATGGACAATCAAACCTTGAAGTTAAAAATGACAAATATATTTTTTTCTTCCTCTTGATGGGTATGAGCACGATACTTGAACGTAGCTGATAACTTGACGTGGTGGACAGGCTTGCCTATCGTGATGACTGAGCTATTTTGGCTGAAAATAATGTTCCTAATGTTCTGCGATTCCAGACAGGTAGATAGGATAACGATGACACTAAGAACAGCTATTCAGCGTCCGAATGCAAAGTCGTAGTGCTGACTGCAGATGGATGTGATAGTATAAAAGTGTTTCTCTCGGACAACCAGCATCTGCAGTGATGGTGCCTTCTCAGAATAAAAGTGGACAGTTCGAAAAGCTCAACCCCAAAAAATGTTTCACCTCACCTTACATCAAAAATTTCTGTCTACGGCTATCAAATAGGGGGTTTTTGGAGCGGAGCTACTGCTGAAAAAAACTGATAAAATATAGTGCATGCTTGGGCTCAAGCAGTTGTTCCCCCTGCTCCGCCATCACTCTCACAGGTGGTTAGGACCAACGTCAATCTGCCTCACTTTACACGTTCGTCAAGAAACAACGTTCCACGGTGTGTGCAGGCATGAATGGACATCCGCCCTCATACAAGTAAAAGCTCTCGAATCCAAATCGGTCACAATCAAATCCTTCTTTTACATCATAATAAATATTTTATCTCTTGATCAACCCTTCTTTTGGATTTTAACACGTCACACCACTGAAGCAAATGGTATGAAAGCAGGAAACATCATTCCTGGTCGGTTGAAAGCCCGCACTAAATAACATAGGGTAGCTCTTTTTCGGTACCTAGAAACCCGAACGTTCAACTTATGTTACGTCTCCGAAATGCGCATACAAGATCCGGGTAAAATCAATTACTTGATCCCACCTGATGTAGAAAGAGACACAACAAGTATTAGGCTTCGTGTTTCTGGAAGCCCTGATTACGCCTCATGTGACCTTGAGCACTCTAATAAAGTTAAAATGGCTATTAATTTTGATGCACCAGTAGGTTGACTTAGAGAATAGAAACGACACTTGAGTGGAACTTATGGTTTCGTGGCTGATATAACAATGCTCAATTAACCGCCCATTCCAAGCGAACGCTAACTTTGGGCATAAAGAAAATCATTTCCTGAACTGGGGACCCTCAAACTGGACCGAACGATAAGAACAACTAGATCACATCGTTAAACAGCATCGGTGCAAACGCTCTGAGGAAGACTGTCTCATATTTTGGAGCACTTGTTTAGACGCAGAACATACCATTGCGTGAGCGCGTATTTGTTTACGCCTTACTGAACGCAAGAAACATATATCAAGGAAACCTATTGTTGCGCCACCTAATCATAATATATCTTAGAATATATTTTAAAAGAGAATAAAATAACATTTAGGGAGCCATTTAGTAGGTGAGGTTCACCCTGAGGCAGCTTAATATGATATCAAAAACGGCTATGGATACTGCAGTGTTATCTTCAAGTAGGTAAACCATGAGCCGTGTATTTAAGTAGCATCTACGAAATCAATGAATCCTCGAAAACCCATCCAGCCTGGCTCTGAGTACGATGGAAGGCAGAGTCGGCTCAAGCGCAGGCTGATTAAAAGCTTTTGCAATGTTCGAAAACAGTCGTGGGTGGCGAATGTAATGGAGACAGAAAAGGTCACGGCGATACTCAACAAAAAGCAATTATTCATGCTCATCAGGAAAACCGGTATGTAACTTAAACTAAACAAAAAGATGATCTCATTAGTCATTTTCATCGGACCGAAGTGTAAAATACCTAAAGGATCATTTCAGATGTCGTTAAGCCTCACTTTCATTGCCCACGATCTCCAGGCAACCTGAAAGTCAAATTGACGTAAGACTCTCGATTCTTTATAAAGTTGAGAAAAGGATTAGAAACGGAAAAATTTGAAGATCAAATGATTTATTTACTTAATTTGCTTTGCAGTGAATATCAGTTGATCGTCAAAAGTAAGCTGTAGTATGTTAAACATTATATATTTGAATATGATTAAACAATGTTTATTACAGATGTAACATCAAATAAGTATTTGGATGAAGGTGAATATGTTAGGTTCGTCAATAGGTACGCTTGAAGGTATTACGAGTTCAGCCAAGTTGATAAACGTGAGGAGGAAGTCTTGATAAGCATTTAAAGTATATTGTAAAAAACAGCAAGCAAGATTATTACAATCAAGCACACAATTCTTGTCTATTTATACATCATGGAAACATCCTCGGTACAGTCACCAAAACAGGACACTGAAATACACAGCACTCAATCACAATCGATGCTTTTCCTGGTTGAAAATGAAATCTAAATGTCAAGTGATCAGCAGATCATCCCAAACGTGAAATCAAAAGGAGGCATTTATCAAGTGAGTCCTGAGGTTCTAACGTCCCCACTATCAAGTTCATACTCAGTCTTGTTGACAGCCTTATTGTCTTAGTCCTCCTTTCACTGAATTTCTTGCATTGACTGTAACTGTGCGTTTTTATTGTGAATTAAAGCACTCTTCGAGAATAGGAAACGATCTGTGTTATAAGGTAACCAAAGATCATCTTTCTAACAAATCTGATCATTCCAGAAATGATAGACTGAAAATCAATTGTGCTTTTCATTCAATTCATTGATCGATTGTTGAGGAATTAATTCAGTGATTATAATTTTCAAGTAATGGTAAAAATTTATGTATATGACGAATGATGAAACCGTCATTTACCCAATCAACCAACACAATCAACTGCCTGCCTCAAGTGGGCGAGAGCTGATCTCTCAACTATCCAGACAGTTATTTTTCAGCTCAAACCTAAGTTTACTTAGTACAGTTCTAATTAAATACCGCTTGATCGAAGTTGTCTTACTTCTCGTGGATTTCAATTATCCTTTCAGGAGATATTTTGACGCTTCGCTCGTGATGTCGAAAATTTTCCAGATGATTTCAAAATCATTTAGGCTGCGCCTAACGGGGCCAAACTGAGTAATCGATCGCCTTCTGCAAATCATGTGCATTTTGAAGTCATTATGTGTCATGCTTCAGACGCCATTAAAATTAATTATCGTGATGATTCTAGTAATAATTTGAGGTTGTAGGAGATAAAATAACTTTGTTTAGACTAAAATCTTGAAGTATCAGGAAAAAGTGTAGTTTCTACAGTGACTGTTGTAGGTCAAGATCTAACAAATTTGGAATGGAGTTAATTTCATGGGTAACCAATAAAGTATTCAAAGTTTTTGGTACAGTTTGAGACGAACGTAGCTTCAAGAGTCACTGGTAATAACCCACGATTTCTCGATCTCATTCATGATGAATCTCCTTCTGGTTATGATAGGTCCAGGGAATTTCGTGGCCGTCTGTTTAGAAAATTGCATGTAATCGCCCAAAAAACGTTAAAAGATTTTTCAATTCTGACTTCTGATTTTATCGACAAGTAGCATTTATCGAACCTCCAAACAGGAATGGATATTTGTGCTATGGAATCGGACAAATGAATTACACTTTATAACCTAAGTCACTCTAGAAATAATATCGCGGCGTTTGACTCAGCTTATGGAACTGGCGGATAGACTGACTGAGCAAGAAAGAGAGCCGACATTCGCTTATCCACTGCGTTTATAGCTAGTAGTAGATTTGTACGGTAGGCAAATCGCCAAAAAAACTGAGTGTAAACTAGTGGTGAAATTTAATTTGCAATTAGGGCAGTGAAATGGTTTAACCGTAAAAACTAAATGCAGTATGTGTCTTGATGCTCACGCTGTTTATAAATGCATACGATGTTCAGCTCTCACATTTCAAAATCGATGGTCTCTCTCAGAAAGCAAGGGTATATGCTTGATCCGTTTGAGGAAGTGGCATAATGCTAGTAAACATAACACTGTAATATCGACGGGTATGAAAAGAAACATCACTCTATGCTGCTACAGGCTTCATCAGCCATAAACTTGATTCATGAACCTAGTAGGATGAATGGTCGAAGATTCACCAAATCACTGAACAGTCGAGTGTGTTCTAGTGTGATTCTAGTAGGAATAAGATCGGAAAATGTTGAAATTGTAGGACGAGCTCTTCCAGTTAACGATTCAAAATGAAATGGATAATTTCAGAATGTCTGAGGTCACTCGGGCTGAAATAGAACCAGGCGTTAATGACAGTTTAGACTGTGGGCGATAATAAAACAACAAAAGTCACGAATGCGTCATATAAAGTATATTCTTTCGATCGATCTGAACATGCTTTAAGTAAAGGAAATGAACTAATGTTTGGATTAGGTGATAACTGTCTAGGTGGATTAAAGACGAATCTTCACCCGGTTTTAATCAAAAACGAAGGATTTGAGCAAATCACGGCTTTATTATTCATCACAATTAAGAATATACATCACTACCGAAACAAATATTTCCACTCAATTATTCCGCCAACACGTTTTTAATAAATAAAATGCGCAGAAAATAAATGCATGATTACGTAGAAACTTAAACAACATAATTTAGTTCATAAAGAAGCACGGAAACTCAGTGAAGGCAATAGAAATGTAAACACTAACAATCAACAAATAATATCATCTCAAGTGTATTCGAACAGAGTAGCGAAATTTACCACTGAATGAATCATGAAAGTTGTTTAATGATCTTTAGGGAACATTTTTATTCTATGAATAGTAAAGTTTTACAATGTTTTTCTCCATAGAATTACATTTATTCATGTTTACTTCACCAAGTTATTGAGTCTGAGAAATGATTTGAAAGTTCATGGAGAACTTTCTATTTCACAATGATTATGTCACTAAAACAATAAAATACACTTTACTACAATTGATTTTATTATGATTTGATTATAACATGAACGAAGCACAAATTTCGATTAGTTGCTTAGGTGATCAACCATTATTATCCGACTTACAAAATCCTCCGTTTACCCCTTCCAGTTAAGTCAAATTTATAATCATTCTTCAGATGTTGACAACCAATTTTCAGCCTTATGTGTTTTATAGTTTTCATCTTTTCATTTAATTGGACATTTACAAGTGAGTGCTTTTCTTGTGACATAGTTTGATGTTTTATACAGTGTGTGTCCTATCAGCTTCCAGAAGGTCATCCTGATTTCTTTCGGTGTAATCTAGTTTGTTTTTTCTCACAGTAAGTTGTTGCTGAATATGTCTGGCCAACGTATTTTTCAGAGACAACCGAGAATAAATCAATAAATGAATCGTCTGAATAAGGACTGTGATGGATCTTCAAGTTTATTCTCCATACATTACAAATATCTTGATAAATGTATTCAGAACTGATACGTAGAAGTTGATTGACAGTTGTTTTGAGTTGAAGGTGTTGTTCAATTTCAGAAAAGCAGCCCTAGCTCTGCCGATACGCGCTTGCATATTGGCATGAGATCTACTGTGCTTGACGATGGTTCTGAACAGATATGCTCAGGATTTTTCAATTTTCAAAGCTTTTCAGTTACGTGTTGTTTTTCTGTAGCATCTTACGTTGCATCGGAGAATCTCGCTTTTACACTTATGTATGCTGAGAGCTTTTCCTGCTGGAACTGCTGCTACAATGTTTTTCTTTTCTTGCATTTGCTGTCGCATGTGCTAGGGAATAGTCAGCTCACTCGCAAAGTGAAGATCATCCGTTTACAGCCATTTCTGTTTTACGGCCTGAAAAAATACTTGGCACTTAGTGTTAAATTCATCAACTTATTGTGTGTTCTCCTACCGTCCGTTTTCAGACAATCAGTAATGTCTGAAAATACGTGATGCCTCACTAGCGAACCGTTATGGTGTTCTAATGGAGGAAGAGATGAAATAACGAGGTTGACTGATATTGGATAATATGAAAATTCGTCAAGTGAAATACACAGCAAATAAATAAATATCATACCATGTAATTATATGAGTTCAGATACTGAAATCACAGTGGCACAGATTGTAATTTTATAACACTCCTCAAGTTCTCAACATGTGGAGGTTACAACGCCGAACAACTACAACTATTGGATATAGTAATACACTTCGCTTCATTGATTATCTAATAAAATAATTGGATGACAACATAAACTATATATGTTTGTAAATTATCGTATAATAGGATCCAACTTTGATGATATTTCTAATGATTCGTTAAACCTATCGACTATTGTTTATTTGATTGTACGTATGCACTCATGCTTACTCGCTTTACTTTGTTTGTGCGCTCTTTGATCTCATTAGCCGTCTGCCTAAATGAACGATAATCTCTGACGAATGTCCATGAAATTTTAGCCGTGGGTTAACTACATCTCCAACAAGATTCAGAATCGCAAAACATTTTTATGAATATGCGACTTGAATATATCTGTGGCGAAATCGCATATATTTAGGCGTAGAGATATGGAATCCAATCCATCATCTATCAGTATGTCGCCAGGCTATACTACGCTTGCTATTTAAGTTGAACCTACTGACAAGCCTTCATTGATAGCTAGCTCTCATCATCACCACACACAAATGTGCACAAGATGGTACTCATGATGTTATAAGATCTGACGATGAGGATCAATTAAATAACAAAATGCACAAAAAATTAAGAAAGCGACATCCAATGCGAGTAAACTAGGTTTGCAACAACTCTCAAAGTCGCAAACATTTTTATGAATATATGACTTCAATATCGCATCTATTAAGGCACGGCTATAGGTAAATCCAATTCAATTATAAGGAGTAGGTAGTGAGGCTTTACCACACAACATTACAATTAAACAAACTGACAAGCGTCCATTGATTAGATACTTGGTATCACGTTTCTTTGCAAGCTAACTCTCATCATCATCACACACAAATGTCGACAGTAATATGCTCAGGATGTTATAAAATCTGACAGAAAGGATCAAATAAATAACTAAATGCACAAAGTAATAAGAAAGCGAAAAACATTACTCACGTTTTCCTAATTTTTGAACTGATGTCTACATTGGCTCATTTGACATATAAGCTTGACAAAATGCGAAGGTAGTTCATCGTTTGATCATGTGTTCATTGATTACGTTTATCTTGTTTACAACTGAATTACAGTATCAGTTGCTGTCGCGAATTATTTTTATTGTTATTTGATCCAAAGTTCAGTTATACAGTGATAACATGTCGATCAGTATGTGTTGTGAAGTAATTAGTGTATAAGTTTATAAATTTCGGTGATTGTGTAGAATGGTAGTTACTAAACGTTGACAAAGTGTGATGTGAGTTAATACATTTTCACAATATGTTATTGCAAGTGCTTTAATTATTCTGATTTGACTGAGTGCATCATCACCCTAGTTTTGTGAGAATAATGAACTGCATCCATTCCTTAAATATATGTAGGTAGATGGATAGATAGATAGGCAGATATGCAGATATATGTACGTTAAGAGAAATATTTGTAAGTAGATAGGCAGATAACGATTGTTCTTCGATTGCGATGTTCTCATAACATCACATAATTTACAGATGTCAAACTACTTATCTAACGTCTTAAACATTTTCATGAACGCATGTTTGTTCATATGGCGCCAAAAAGTGAGGAAAATAATCGCAAAATATGAATATCTAAGTGTTTTATTTCTTTCCAGCAAATACTCACATGATGATAATATTAGTAATAATTTCTTTCCGTTTAATCTAGATTGGAATTTGTCGTCCGCCGGACAATAACTGTTGCGATAAAATTTAAATTGTAAGTTTCTGCTGAACGATTGAGTTTTGATATATATATAAATATATACATACATATACATATATATATATATATACATGTACATATATATGTATATATATATATAAATGTATACATGTACATATCAATATATATAGATATATATATATATATATAAAGTATTTCGCTCTCTATCAAATTGGTTATTCGTTAAATATCATAGTTAGAACTGCTCTATAGTGGTTAAGGGTTAAATCACCTGCCCCATTTTGAATTCGAGTGCATATGACGTTAGTTCTCCTGAATGTGATGACTGATTCGACGTTGTAGATTATTTACGAATGCCACCCAAAAACTAAACGTTATGAAATAAAGGCAACCATAAATACATGCCTAATTTATCTGTCATGTGTAAATACTCAAAACAAATTTATATTTAGTCACTTATCAATATTTGACAGTGCGGGAACTTTATTCAAAACATTTTCTAGTTTTTCGGCACATAACAAGATTTTCAGATTCACTATATACAACGGACGAGTCAGGAGAGAACATTTCTTTTACTGAAAAAAGACAGAGAATGATGTTTAATCTGCTCTCGTGCTGTCAACTTTTGTTGGGTTATTCAGCCACACACATAGAAGTTAGCATATCTGTGAAAGTTTTTTGGTTTTTGAATGCAAATTTAATATTCACATAACGATTTCTAATCAGTTTTCTTCTTACTCTGTAATTAAGTTTGTATTCACAGTTTTTTCGGCTTTTTGTAGGTGCAAAGCAATGTTTATCGTAAGTTGTTGATAAGCAAATAAGTTTCGAATTTTCGGTTTTTTAATGAGTTATTTTAGCGTCCTATTACCGTGACTTTCTCACGGACGTCTCTATAGAGTATAAATGAACGCACTTTGAGTGCATGGATTCATTGGGTGCTGGTTGAGTGTTTGTTAAACACATATGTAAATCATTGTATATGTCACTCTTTCCGCATAGTGTGAATTGTCTATATATTGCTTCAAATTTAAACATTTACAAAAGCTATTCATGATAGATTTTCAAGTGCAGCATTGTTAGTCTATACACCATATGGTGAATGCATAAGAGCGAGATATTGTTTAGTGAAGATTTTGAGTATTTCTTCGTTTCTTTCATCAGTAAACGGCATCTCGTCTCAGATGATCAGAAAGAACCACTGACTTGTTTATTTGATGTAAATCAATGTACACATAAATTGCACATAAACATGATATGTTTAATTTCCTAATTTATTGTCAAAATTACCACGATTGTTTTTACAATTACAGTTGATTGCATTGACAACATACTATTTGATGAAAAACAATAAAGATTTCTCTGCTTTTTAAATGACTTTTATATGCGCATTTGAATATCTGCTTTTTGAGATTATTTCGAAATTACATGTCAATTATTTCTTTCATTGTTGACGTTATGGAAAATCACTATTAATTTATTGCTTTCATAAAATACTATGATAAACGTGAACGAGTTTTGTATTGTTTGTGGAAAATACTTCACACGTAATCGCGGACTGTTATTTGAGTAATTTGTGAATAGTGTTCTCTCAGAACTCAGTAGGTGAATATCAAATCGCAGTAATTTCAGATCTGAGGCTTTCAATTTCTAGATTATTTTAAGACTACTCTTCAAATAAAGAGATCACAAGGAACAGTCCTTGTTAGTTCATACGCATGTGTACACGAATGTATTTCTATATGTGACTTGTATTTATACTCCATGTGTTAAGTTGGTTTATGCAGGTATATTTGAAGTGTACATGTTTACTTGGAAAACGTTATTCAAGCAACACTGCAACACTGCAATTAATTCAACATCCTTATGTAAAATAACTGCCGATATATATATTTTAAAAAGGTTAAAAAATCATTAGTGTCACACGATAACATTTTCACAGTAAAACATAATTCATGAGCTTCTTATTTTCATCTTTATAAGCTGAGAAAATCTTTATGTTTGGTGTCCGATGTGAGTTCATATGGCTAGTAAGAGCAGTTAATTTGAGTGTCGTTTTGTCTAAAATTTATTTAATTTCATTCTTTGACACGCTCACCATCGACTGAAGTGATGTTGAACACTTTATTTGCTAAACCGTCTAAAAATGTCAAAAATCATCCTCCTCTGGTTTTTGTGGATTGATTTTGTTTCTCAAATTATCAATTTAGGATTAATTCGATAACAAATACTGTTGACATATTGCTGCCAAAAGTAGTTTCTTGGAAGGTTAATAATCAGGCACCAAGTAGATAAGACGTTGATAGGCACAAAAATCAAGAAAATATATGCAACGATAACAACAACCTTGATAGAGCCCCTACGCAACCCACTTAAATAATGGAACAACGAATTAGAGTCAACGATCTTTACAGTGACAAATATGAGCTGAAGGTCAACTGTGTCACTTATTCGAGAAAACATAAAAGATCTAAAATGAAGAGCCGTATAAACTGGTTACTGATGATCTAACTCACTCCAAAAAAATATAGAAGGTGCTTACTAAAGCATAGTAAATTTTGACTAGGTGCAATGCTGTGAGACTGCATGCAATAATAAATACAGACATTAATACCACCCATTATTGTTACATATTTTTTTCAAACTAAGATATTTCTACGTCAAATATGTGCATCTGATCCTCAAGCATGCTTTGAGAACACAAACAAGCCACCGGCTATCCTCTCTCATACATCATCTTATCTTCAATACAGTGTTATCACACTATAACTTTCTTTCTACAGACACTACTGTCCAATATCATCTAATAATCAGCACTGGACTTCGGGAAACATGCGTGAAACCTTTTCAAAAGCATCCATCAGAATACGTACATTCAGTGTCGTCGTTTGATTACAACTTTAAAATTTCATGTAGAATTGATCGGCATAATGAAAACGTTTCTCCTTCGACTTTGTTTTCTTCGGCAAGTTTAAAAGTTCCAAATAATTTGTAAGCGCATATAGATCAAAATTACATACTTAAAATTACATACATAAAGACGATATAAGAACAGGATAAATTATAGTCATTCTAGGTAGATAACCATTTAGCGGTCAAACGCTGTTGACCTTTAATTTTTCAAAACTATCGAATACAAAATATCACTGAAACAACAAGCATTTATGATGTCAATTGATGATTTGATTATTCAAAATCAAAACGACACAGTGAAAAATAATTGTAGGTTTCCCCAACCAAACGAACCTGTTGAATAAACGCTGACCAATGATGCCGCAAATATTGATCGTCGCTCAAGCAATCAGAAGAGAAATAAAATTATATACGATTAGAATAAAGAATGACTTAGAACAACGAATTCGCTTTCCTGACCAAACAGAGATGGAAAGCATGAGTCAAATAATAAATTTTAAAAGATTTCATAAATATGCTGCTGCATTATTGAAGTCAAAACTAAATTCGTTTGCAATGCCCTCATGAATGAAAGACAGATAAATGCGGTTATTACTCAAAGGTAAATATAATTGCGTGCGAATTTTCGGTAACAAACAAATACGAAAATAGTACTATAACCAAAATAGCAGTAACAAAAACGAAACGTTCACGCAAACACAACACTAATACACATAACATTCTGTAAAAATATTCCTGATATAATTGGTAGTACTGATGAATCATTCGGATGAGCGCATCTTCTTATAGATAGGGTCACTACAGCAGCTACAGGCTAGAAACGGCCTAAACTTTTGATATGTAGTGAGACTGATCGGCAAACATGAGGTTGTAGGACGTAAGTGTTGACGACATTGAATCTATTCAAGATGATCGATCACTCGATTGCTGTCACTGCTCTGTAATCTCCACTTTTCTTCCAACTTATGTGACAGATTTTGCGATGTGAAACGGGACTGTGACGTGAGGGTTTCGAGAAACACAAAATAAAACATCAAAAATGTCAACTATAAAAAATTCATGACATATCCAATTTATTCAGCACAAAGAATAATAATCGAAATAATCTGTTCGGTTCAGGTAAATATGAGAATTTACCCAATAAAACATGAAATAAGTAATGATGCATAAATACCACTATAATACTGCATACCTTTCTTGGAGTGGTGAAACCTTTGGATACAATTGTATGTATCGATTAATTGCAGCCTACATGACTTGGCTTGCAATTTAAAGTACTGTAGTACCGAGTTCGGCTATGGGAACACCGGCAGTTATAGCTGTTATTGGCTGTCTCAAGGCGTTACGAAAGAAACTTGTGCACCTGTGTCAGCAAGGTACCTAGCATTCGAGCGATAATTTTTAACGTTTAATAAACGGTTAGACTGTGGTGAGAGGAGGGTAATATATCATTATGCAACGACCTAAATTTAGGAGTCTATAATGTTATCAGTATTCTTATAGCTTCTCATCATTTCAAAACGTCGTTGCAAATACATTACGTAATAAGTATTATCGATAAGACATAATAATAGTTTTGTTCTCAAATAACAGTATCTTACTAGAGACATGCTATTTTACAGGCCAGATCAAAGTGTTACAAATACTACCACAATAACTGCGAAAGTTATCGCACCTAATTCATGTATAAGTGTTAATTTCTGACAGCACATTTACACCATATCACTGACAAGAACAATTTGCTACATTCACACTGTGAATAGCTGTGTACAAATATGGAAAGGTGAATGGTAGGTTTCAAGGGTATGGTGCATAGATCAGAAGTGAATTGGCTTGGAAAGATCAGCTGGAAAGCGCTTGATAAAAGCTGTGACTAACAAGTGCGTTTACATAAGGTGCAGGTTGATTAGAAGCGCTATGTAAGTTTCAATGTGAAAAGGGTTCTGAGAAATTAGAAAGGAGAGAGAAGAAAACGCGGCAGCGAGTCAATTGTATAAGTATATTGAAATCACTGCATTACCTGACATATTGAATTAGGTCAAGATTAACTTCATACTGGAAACTTGAATAACACGGATGAAGGAGTACAGCAACAACGAAGCAAGTGTTGTGGAAAGCGTAAAGCGGAAATGACCATGTTTTCACTGCCAACCTTTCTTTATCAAATGACAACCTATAAATCGTAGTGTGGGTGCCGCGATAAACCACGTTGAGGTTAGTCTTGATAGAACAGTGATTTTAAGCAAAGTTGAGGAAACATGAGTCTCAGAAGTTGCCAGAGTACTAACGATTCGTTGCCTCATCAATCAATAAGCCCGAAAGCAAACAAAATGCTTTACCTCGCAAACAAGTCATCGCCCAGTTTTCAGTAAATTCATCCTCCTTTCTTTCTCGTTATTGGGGTCATGCTAAATAAATAAAAGAAACTATTTTGTTTTCCAATGACGTTTTGTGTAGTACATTACGTTGAGAAACAGTGGGCAGCGTCAATCAACACAAGGAATATGCAGTATTGTAATAAAGAAGTGCGGCAGATTCAGATCTGAGTATTCAATATAATGCTGCTTGGCTGTTGATGGAAATAGGTCTGATTCACTATATTGTTTTTCTAGACTATTCGATAACTACTCTTTGACTGAATGAAATCAAGCCGAACAGTTCTCATCTGTGCCAAAACATATTCACATCATCATTGTATAGGTATATGTGACTTGAATGAGTCTCTGTGAGTCTAGATAGTAAATGTAGTTAAACCTAAATTGAAAATGTTGGTCCTGGAAAATATGACAAGCATCACTGCACTTAAAAAGCCGGAAAGTTTAGCACACAAAACTGACTGAGCAACCATCAATTAAATGATCAACTAAATGATCAATTTTTGAAGCTTCTATTTGTGTGAATCTCTCCATATATGTACATTTTCTAATTTGTTTTTATAATTTTCTCCAGTTATACATTTCAGTGCACTGTTCGATTCTATATGAGATGACATTATTTGTAATTTATTATTAATAACGGTATTTAGGCCTGAACCATGAGACGAAGGATATCAAAATGGACTTGATTCGGAGAAAGTGATTCATTTTTCAGTTTGTCTCAGATGTGTCAAGAGTGCCTTGAGTGGGGAATCATTTGACAAACGAAGCGCCAATATATGGAAAGTAAGCCATAAAATTTCAATCAATTAGTTTGTTAATAACTGTTGTTTGGACTGAAGAATAACTGTCTAAATATTTCAGATACGCGTCTTGACCCAGATATATCCAAACCAGTAGATTTGAGTAAATAAGAGAGTGTCATTGGAAACTCATAAATGCAGAAAAAATGGAAATTATAATGTACAATCTATTTTGAATTTTTTGTTTTTTGGAAAATCCCTCCATGTATGTATATTTGTGTTATGATATGACTGACTCTGTCTGTTGAGATTTTGGTACTCTATTTGATTCCATTTTGAGTTTTTATAAATGTATATTATTATTATTTCTATATCTTGTACTTATATTGAATTTTTTATGTTTCATTCGGAACTGTACATATGTTGTTTAAATTTGATATTTAATATGGCTACAGACATTTTTGGATTTCATACTTCAACAGTGACGGACTTGAAGCACAGAAGCAGATATCCAGCGCGGTAATTTGTAACTAGAAGGTGTATTATTGTTTGTTGGTTGTCTGTATTTCCATGTTTAATAAACAACGACCGTTTTCTCCCAGAATTATCGTGTTTTTGTTCCTTATTTGGGTCAACGCGCACGAAACTGCACCTATTCGAGGAGGAGTGAACTGCTACAGTAGAATATCCATTTATATATAATAAAGTACAAATATTATCATCTTAAATGGAATCGAACATTTTACCAATATATACCACTGTAGAAATCAATAAGGACAAATTACAAATGTCTACATGTGGGGATTTTCACAAACAAACCTTCCAGAAATGGATTCTTCAACCACAATGCTAATGTTGTTTGCTTAGTTCTTTAAATATGATAAACATCTTAATGAAACTATGTGACCTTTATTTAACATACATTGACGATATTATTTATGCTTGTTGATTTCATAATAACTAGAATAACACGTCCCAATTTTGTGATGTTGATAAATGTGAAAGTACAAAATTATAAAATGAGTAAATGTCAGTTGTAAAATTATCGTTAAGCAACATCCTAATTCTCTGAATTATAAAGATTTTTAATGTTTTTCTCTATAGAATTACATTTATTCATGTGTTCTTCACCAAGTGATCAAGTCTGTGAAATTTTAGAAATGTTCTAGGAATATATTCAATTTCATATAAAAATGTCATTCAAACATTTGAAAATACTTTACCACATAAGTAGTATGAAACAATAGCAGGTCAGTTTACTTAAATCATTTCGTAATTTTGGAAGACTCATCAATCAACTCGAGTGAAAGTAGTAGTCAGTGTGCATGTTCATATATTAAATAATATGAATAGTCATGGAGTGAATATTCTAGAGTTAAAATAAGGCGGAAATGCAATGGTAATGAAAAAGTAATTTTGTAGTTATGTCTTCTAACACGTAAAATGAAACACAAGTGAACGCAATGAAATAAATGAGTAGAATAATATGAAATAATTTGATTTCGTGTAAATGCCGCATTCCACTCACAGCATATGATACTTTAAAACGAGAATGATCATGAAGTACACATAACTTCAACTGATCGAACAACATCATGCTAGAGTAATGAGATTGTAAACATACGAACAGTGTTGTAAATACATATAATATGTGGAAGATCATAGATCATGGTACATTGCATACTTATACGTGTTACTTCAAAATAAGCACAGTTGACCGATCATTATTGCTACTTCTTTTATATCCTGTGTTTCCTTTTCCAGTTCCGTCAATTTTTTCTTCATAATTCTCAAGTCAACCACGAATTCTCAGCATTGTGAGTTTATTGGTTTTTCCTCATTTCATTTGATTAGAATCTTCTAAGTAAATGACATGAGTTGATTTTTCCATATAATGTTTCCTATCACCTTCCAAAGCTTCTTCCCATAAGCTCCGATGGAATCGATTAAGTTGCTGTTGATGGTTTTTCGCCGAATTATTTCGCTGAAAAACTGGTAAAAAATACTCATATATTCTGTTTAATGACTTTGCTAGATCCTCAAGTTTTTTTTGCATACAGTACAACTATATTGACATTAGCATTGAAAACTGTAACTTTGCTGTTGTATGATAGATCTGGGAGTTGCAGATGTCGTATAATTGTAGAAATGCAGCTCTTGCTTGCAATTCGGCATCAAGTCAACCTTTATAAACACTATTCAAAGTTGCTCCATCACTTGTTGTTTTTTGCGCCTTGTGTTGTATTGAACAATTACGCTTTTACTCTTCTATGTGCTGAGGTGTACTGCTGCTAAAACTGTAGCTCCACTGTTTGTTTTCTCCTACATTTGTTGTTTCATGTACTAGAGAATTGTCGGCCTGTTTGCAAAGTCGATCATCCGCTCAGTAAAACAGTCCGAAGATAATCATCAAACTTAGTATTTAACAGATTAACTGATTGTTTATTGTAAAGGCTGAACAAGAACTTTTGTCGAGGTTATTCAATTAAACAATAAAAAGTAAAATTTGAAAGATTTGATGCAAATGTTGCCAAAAGTTTCAAATCACTTCGTGTATTTATATGATTACAGATATAAAACCCACAGTTGCACAAATTGCAAATATATCACAATCCTCCAGTTCTTCAGATATGAAGGTAAACGTCGTCTAAAAAGCTGCATGCTGATAAAGATTTTATAAATTGCGACTTAATGTGTGTATGCGTACATGCTTACTGGCTTATAGCATGTCTATCCTATCATATACAGACAAAGCGAACTTTGTCATAATAAAGAGAAGGAGAGTTGGACTATCCTACCTCTCCGATTCGCTTCACCTTGCTTGTAAGCATTTCGATGTTATATCTGTCTGCATAAATGATTGATTATCCATACCGAAAATCCTTTGCATCTCTACAGCCATCAAAATAGGTCTTCAAAACTTTGAACATTGCAAAAATATTGATCAGTATGCAGCGTGAATATTTCAATGATAAAGTCGCTCCTATTGAGACACACGAAATAAAATACATCCTCTAGCAGTAAGTAATTATGCATTACGACATTGAAGGTATATCAAAGAGATCACCATTCACCAAAATTCCCTGTCTGCTGCCTCCATTCACACACAAATTTGCAAATGTTTACATTCACCGACTATGGAAACTGACGATAAGGACCATTTGAATAACTAAATCATCGAAGTTAATAAAATAATGTTTCATTCAGTGTGTGATTCTCTAATTCATTATATGAACTTAACATAATGAGAAGTTATTACACTCTAACCAATTCCAAGTATCAAAACGCGTTTATTGATCACGTTTACTGTAGAAACAACTGAAATACAGAATCTCTTTTTTTTAAATGAAAGTTTTTCAATTATTATTTGGTCCAAAGTTTATTAACAATTTAATAAATTGACAATCAATATATGTTGTGAAATAATTGGTGTATGCCGTTATAAATTTCAGTGACTGTATTGAACTTTATTAATTGAACACTGGAGAAGTGTGATGTGAGTTTGTTACTTTTCCTAACATGATATCACTACGGCCCAAACTTATATGATTTGATTGTGGCAGTAAACTGAATTGCATCGATTCCTTGAATGTGGATAGATGTAAAGATAGATAGTAGAGTAGATGAAAAGATAGACATTTTATGGACAAATGGATTTTTGAGTAGATAGATAGATTATAATTTTGACCAATCGTCGATTGCTATCCGGCTACAACGGGAAAAAATTCATCGACATCAATTCAATTTTCTGACGTCTGAGACAAGTTTATGAATCCATAAATGTTTATTCACCGTTGAATGTGAAACAAATAAGTGAAAAAAATTAACTTATATATTTTTATGCAATCCATGTATGGAATTATCATTTTTATCTGTATCTAACATTTCAGCCAATTCAGTGGAAGATGGAGTTATTGATTTTATCCAATCTAAATATTTCAACCATGATAATATGGGCATTCAGTTCTATGTCAAATGAAAATAACAATAGTGTATGTAACACTGCTAATTCGTGCATGTAAGTAATTCATGGTAATTAAAAATCACCATTTCACCTGACAGATTCGATGCAACTGCATGGAAGAATGTATATCGTCAATCCGGTGTTGCTTTGATGTAAGTCATGAAACCCGGTTAACTTCCATTATATTATTTTATGTATGATAATTGCGGATGACTCATTCAAAGAAAAATCAATTATGATTATCTGTTCAATACACAATCCTTCAAGAAACTCTTTATGAAGGCATCTCTATAGGACGTTTTCGCATTTCTCTTCAACGAATTAAATCTTATCTTAATGAACATAAAATAAAAAATAATCATAATGTAATCACCTGTTTGAGATGTTTTGTATTTTTGATCGTCGAGTTATAACCGTTCTTTATGAAAATCATTCATTTGGCATTCTCATTTTCGAATTCTAGATAGATATCCATGTGAAATGTTGCTCATCTGCATTGCTGATCAGATTATGCTCATATACTTTAGCGGAAATTGACTCGTATGAATCCCAATGTACACTAAAATTTTATCTTCTTCTACATTTCATATTCATACTTCAGTGGTGTTGCTCTTATACTGGCACTCATCATTATACTCATCAATGCCTTACATACCGCATCTACATGGAATAACATCATAATGTTTATAACGGTTAGTTGAATATTATTTCGAAAGATATTTATGATTTTGTGTATATTTTCACTGAGTTTTCAATAACTTCATTCCGACTGAATAGTTTTCCGGAACGACTCAAATATACAGAATTACTGATATGCTTATCTGTGAATTTCAGAAGAATTAGAGCGATTTAGGAGTCAGGGATAGATGTGAATTTGCTGATAGAAAAATGACGGTGATTTGTGGATTGTGTCTCATGCGAATAAGTAAAAACAAATGAAATATTCATAGGGTCACCGTTTGTGTTGCACATAAGCACCCAACTATATAAATTCCATACATTTGAATTTGTATTTCTTCTGTTAACGTGATTAATCTTCAATCCCGTTTTTTTTTCGCAATAGATTTTGTCAGCATTTTATGCTTTAAGTTAGTAATGAAGAGCTAATCAGAAGTTTTTGTGATCTCATTGCTTTTAAAATTTTCATGAATACATAAATATGATGCAATTCATATGTATATTTGTACGAAGAACGCCCTTTCAATTATCATAACGGTACACTTTGATTAGGAACGCTCAACAGTTAACTGGAGTACAGTGGTTGACCAGTTATTTATTAGTTATGTTTATCATTGCAAATACTGTAAGTTGACACGTCTCTTGTTTACTTTTCAGTTGATTGATATGACTGTCGGAGTTGGATTATTGACTAGCTTTGGCGATTGGTATGACCAGCTCATTGCGGCAGTTGTGCCGATCTCAACACTGATCTTTGCTATTCTATCAGGTCTAAGAATGAAAGGGTCTGCAGGCAAATGGAGGGTACTATTATTTATATTTTTCTTAGTATTGCTGACAGCTGGAATTGTCTTCAGCATTTTAGGTAAAACTTGCATGGGTGGGTGTAATCGTTGCGTAAGTTGTCCTTGAAGTATCAAATTCAATGTATCACTCATATGATTTCGTATGTGAATTATGAATTTCACATTGAAACTAACCTCTGTGAAATACACATAACAATGAACATTTGCTAAATTTTTTTTACTATGTTTTAACTGATCCATTATCCGGGTTTTACAGAAAACGATAGTTTGAGGATTATTCTGTACAAAGGTTCAGACTAAAGTTACAAGTTCTTTTGTTATACGGAGACATTGCGATTAAGATAAGTCTGTATTCGTGCTTGCATCACTAAGTCAAATCTTTCAAGCTCAAGTGTCTCGGTAACAGCAAAGATAAGGAAAACGAAAATCGAATGAAAAGTACACTCATCTGTTGTAAATCAATGAACACAAGCAACTATAATAATTGCTTTTTTGTGAACACGAATCTTACTAAACTGTGACTTGACACAATGCATGCTCACATCAATCAATACATTTAATATTGAATAATGTTTCACTTATGCTAAAAAATATTCACAGAATGATTTGAAATTAAACTTTGTTCTAGATTGTGTATGCAATTCTGTCGGCAGTTTGTTGGTTCGGTGCAATGTTTATCGTACGTTTCTGATGATCCATTAGGTTTTTATGTGTACATAAATATATATTCATTATTATCCCTCTTTATTTTGAAATGTTAAATATCATACTCCATTCTGAACATAATGATTTCGAATACCTACAATAGTTATTCATAATTGATTTTTGAGTTGAACATCGGTGGTTCAAACATAATCAGAAGAATGCATGTTAATGAGACGTTAAATTGTGAATGATCTGACGGGTCATTTAAAGGCTTTAAATGATTTGAGCGTGTAAGTCATTGCACACTTACTCCGCCAGTGAATACTCTTTACATTAAACGTTTTTATTTTCGTCATTTATTGTAAGACTAAAAATAACTGTTTTTACATTTACAGATGATTACATTGACCACGTACTATTTGACAAAATACATCATCTTGAAAGACTACTCTGTAGTTTATATGACTTTCATACTTTCGGTGGAATATTTGATAATGTTGATTATTTCACATCTTCATATGAACTATTTTTATTATTGTTGCTGTCTGAAAAGTTATCTGAAATTTGACGTAATTATGGATAATAATCACAAAAATATATTTTTATTCATAAAATACTTTGAGGAATATAAACGTGTTCTCAATTAATCATGGAGAACATTTTACATGTCATCAGATATTGTAATGTGATTGAATTGTCCACAGTGTTTTTTTTCAGAATTCCCTGCTAATAATTCCTCAACTTACAATAACTAATGAGTTTGATTTCCACTTCAGATTTATTTATATTTGATCTAAAGTGATGTCATGCAGAAATTATATGATCAGACTAGCGAAATGATGCAAACATCGGGTAGGATTATTCGAGAATTTGGGTCGACTGCTTCTACTATCAAACATGAGGTTGTCTCGCTGAGAACGAGTAGGTGTTTTAATATCACATGGTAAAATTTTGATCTGAAGATTCTAGATGAAACAACAGGGCTGTCGAAAGAGATTGTACTCATTCGCCACTTTCGGAAACCTCGATTATTCAGAGACTAGAGTTTGAGTAAATGAAGTCCTAGGGAAGGGTCCTGGTTTGTGCATATACATAAACACGCAAGTGTTGTATGTGTATGTGAGTCATACTGAGTCCAAGTAATACTTCAGGAATATATGAACTGTTCATGTCGGTCCCAAACAAATGATCCAAGCAACTCTGAGTAAAATAAACCAAACTTGAGAAAATTGAACAGGTCTTTCACTTTAAGAGAACAAATAGGAACCACTTATAAGTGTATCAGTGGCTGTGATAATCGAAAATAATTAGATGTCGATTGTTGAACTGCTTGCATGTAATTATCGATAAAGTACAACAATAAAGACTGTATTCAATTCCTGGTTCTCTAAATATATAGTGATTTCATTTCCTGTGATTCGAGGAACATTTCATCCGTGTGTCACTGTCACATAGTAAAGGTTTCACTCATTCAGATAAGCATTCAGACTCACATTTTATTACAATTATAAAAGTGTGTGATTCGAAACCTGAACGATTGCCTCGTCCTATTTATGGTATTATTCATGTTGAAATCGAAGTATATGGAATGCTTGTGCACTGCATACTCTGCAATATCAGACTAAGCAAATCGGAACACAATATTGTATCAGTAACGGACTGCTGAGACGTTTACATCAGCAAGTGTTTGAATAGAAGTTGAAACCCAGTGTATCTCGTGAGAACGCTTAGCCTGTAGATCATTAAAATGGTATTGAATAACACTTTTTCTGACTTCAATCAATCCTGAAACTCGCTTGACTATCATCAATTGTGTTTTTCGAGCAACAGCCTCAGATTCAATAAAGAAGAACTCTACCAGAATCTCGAGAATTTCATCCAGAATTTAGTAACTACTGTGCACATGACAGGAGTTAGTACTGAATTGTTGACTTTGTCCAGTTTCACCAAGATCTCGTATTCTTCAGTGAAGGATTTTTGAAAGCGATTAATTCTGATTTCGTCTTGGAAGAGTCAGTTTAGTTAACGATGTTGAAAGCAGCTTATCCTAGATGCATAGTGTGTGTATAAAGATGAATATCGCTCTCTTACCATATTCATCAGGGTTGCAAGTGCAGGCTTCTTCGGAATGCGATTGATTTTTTTCCTCACCACTAGCGCTTTTTGCTAATTTCTTCCTTAGACACCTTACAGTTATTTCATCCATTTCCATTAATCAATAGTTCATTGTTTTTGAGAAAATATTTTCGTAAATTCAAAGTTGTTCTTCACTTTTTGTTGAAAGTATTTTACACATCTTCCCAAATGTGATTACTGTTGTGGCTGTTGTTTTATTCGAAGAATTGAAATATTTAGGGTGAACGTCTTACTAATGGACAATCTATTCTTGACCAAGAGAAAAATGACAATATAATGTTTTTCTTCTTCTTGATGAGTATGAGCGCGATACTCGAACGTAGCTGATACATTTTGGTGGTGGTCGTGCTTACCTTTCCTGATGACTCAGCTGAGCTATACTGGCTAAAACATATGTTCTCAATGTTTCATCGTTCTCGGCAGGTCGATTGGTTAACGATGACACTGAGAGCAGCTTTTTAACGTCTGAATGCGAAGTCACACCGCGGGATACAGGGAGATGTGACAGCAGCCAGATGTTTCTCTTGAACAACCAGCATCTGCAGCGATGCTGCCTTCTCAAAAAGAATTTAAAGCTTTGAAATTCTCAACCATAAAATTGGTACACCTCACCTTACATCATTGATCTCTGTAGAGGCAGCCTAATTGCGACTTTAAGGAGCGTAGCTGCTAATCAAGAAAACGTACTTTAAAAAAGTGCGTGGCTGGTTTCCAGCAGTCATTCCTTGGGCTCTGCGATCACTCCTCTAGTTCTTAAGGAGCAACGGCAATCAACCTTCCCTTTCAAGTTCCTCAAGAAACACCATTCCGCGGTTTGTGCAGCCAGCAATCTACATCCGCCCTCATACCGGTTAAGGAATACGAAACCAAATTGCTGACAATCAAATGCTTCATACACATACTAATAAGTCTTTTATCACTTTATTGAACCTTCCTTCGGTTTGTATCACTTGACGCCACTGAAGCAAATAGTATGAGATCAGGAAAAATTATTTGCGGTCTGTTGAAACCCCGCACTAAATTACATATACGACCATAGAAACTCGGGCGTTCAATGTATGTTACGTCTCCGGAACTCGCATACCAGATCCGAGAAAAATCATCGATTTCATCTCACGTAGTCGAGATAGAAACGCAATGACGTTTAAGCTTCGTGTTTCTGTAGGCCATGATGCCTCTTCTCGTGGCCTCAACAGCGTTGGTTTGATATTAGGTCCTAGAGCCAAACTGGCTGTCCCACTAGATAATTGCTTGCACGCTGTTCGACTGAACAGGAGAGTAAGTCCTCGGAAGGTGCGTGACACTCACCGTCACTTTTTTTTCGTATATGCTCACGCTCTCGCTGACTGCAGTTCAGGCGACCTGAAAGATATGTTTTATTTAAAGCTCTCGTAACTTCTCTAAAATCTTAGGCGTTCTAATATATTTATAATTGCTGTTGATTTAATTGCTAAATTATGTAGACTAAGCGAAAAGAAGAGGCACTCGAGTGAATCTTATGGTTTTGTGGCTAATAGAGCTGCTATGCTCAAATAACCGCCTATTTCCAGCAAACACTAACTTTAAGCATAAAGATAAAATTCTTCTGATCTTATGACCCCCACATTCGACAAACCGATTGACCGTTACTAGATCACAACGTTACAACGCTCTGGTGCACTTGTTTAGACGCAGAACATGGCCTCGTGCGAGCGCGCATTTGTTTGCTCCTTACTGAACGCGAGAAAAATATCTCAAGGAAACCTTTCATTGCTCGAAATAATGATACTAGATCTAGTAATATATTTCAGGAAAAACAAAAAAAATTTAGGCAATCATGTAATAAGTAATGTCCGCCCTAAGCAACCTTGGAATGATATCAAAAAGGCAATATAAACTGCAATGATATCTTCTTGTAGGTCAACTGAAAGACGTGTATTTCGTTAGCGTTTACCGAATCAATGAATGCTCGAAATCTCATCCCAACTTGCTCTGAGGACAAAGAAAGGCGGAGTGAGCTCAGGAGCAGGCTGATTGAAAGCCTTTGCAATGTTCGAAAGTACTCATGGGTAGTGAAAGTAATGAAGATGGAGAAGGCTACGGCGATAGGCAACAAAAGTCATCTATTCAAGCTCACAAAGAAAACCGAAATGTGTTTTACACTATCCTGAGAAAGGATGGTCTCATTATTCATTCTCAGAACGACGTGCGGGAGACTCAAGGGATCGTTTCGATTCTCAATCACCTCAACCATATCCACTCATCTTGAAAGATAAAGAGACGTAAGTCCCTTGACTGTTAATAAAGTTGAGAAAAGGATGAGTAATGGAAAAATTGGAAGATCAAATGATTTAATTACGTATTTCGCTTCGCAGTGAATATCAATTAATTGACGAATGTAACCTGTAGTTTGTAAAACATTGGATGAGTTATGTGAATATGAATAACATTGTCTATCAAACATGTAATATCAAATAGGTAATAAAATGAAAGTGAATATAATAGGTTATTCAATAGGTACGCTTGAGGCTATTACGAGGTCAACTTGGTTGATAAACGCAAACGACACGATCACCCAGTGTCCTTTTTGGTTACTTTGATTCAAGTTCGGCATATAAGAGGTCTTTACAAGCGTTGAAAGTATATTCTATAAGCACCAAGCAGGAACAATAAAATCAAGCACACAACTCTCGTTCATTTATACATCATGAAAACATTCTTCGGACAGTCACAAAAAGAGCACACAAAAATACACCGCAGCTTATCACAGACGAGGCGTTTACTGGTGTAAAATGAAATCTGAATATCAACGGATTGTCCGATGGTCAAAAACGTGAGTCCTGGGGTTCTTACGTCATCACTATAAAGTTGATAATTAGTTTTGTTTGCAGCCGTATTGTCTTGGTCCTCATTTGATTGTTCTGCCTGCAGTGACTGCAAATGCAAATTTCCATTGTGGATTGAAGCACTTGCCAAATATAGGAAAACGCTCTGCGTTTTGATATAAACAAAAATCATTTTTTCAACGAATCTGATCTATCCAGAAAGGATGGAATAACAATAAATATTGCTATTCCTTTGGTCCATTGAACAGTTGTTGGTGGATTATTTCAGTGATTATATTTTTTAAATAATAGTGTAAATTTATATTTATGATGAATAATCAAATTATCATTTACCCAATCAATCAACGCAATCAACTGTCTGCTTCAAGTGGGCCGAAGCGAGTATCTTATTTATCTAGACAGTTATTCTTTAGCTCAAGCCTCATTTTATTTACTATATTCTAATTAAATACCGCTTGATGGAAGTTGCATGTCTAACTTTTCGTGGATTTCAATTATCGTTTCCGAGGATAATTTGGCGGTTTGCTAGTGTTGCCAAACATTCGTCAGATGATGTCAAGTTCGGATAAAGCTGCACTTAACGGAGGCAAACTGAATGATGGATCAAACTTTACCAAATCAAGTGCCTTCTGATGTCCTTATGTGTCATGATTCAGACTCAAATAAGGTTGATTATGGTGATGAATGTAAACGTCACTCGATGTTGCAGGACATAAAAAGCTAAGTTTAGACTAGAAGGTTGACGAATCAGAAAGGAGTATAATGCCTATACTGCCTGTCATAGGTCTAGAACTACCAAAGTTTGAGTTGAATTATTTTTTTAGGTATTGAGTATTGAAATTTTTTAGAGAAATTTTGGAAATCCGTTGCTTCACGAGTCACTGATGATAGCCCACGTTTACTCCATTTCCTACACTATTATAACAGTCAGGCAATGAAAGCCACTGCAGTTTTTGTCACGATGAAATCTTCTCCTGTTTATAAGAGTTCGAGAGAAATTTCGAAGCCGTTTAGTCGGACAGTTGCCAGTTGTCGCCTGGAATTCGTGAAAAATAAACCTTGATATTTCAGTGACTCTGGAGCGATTAGTGAGGCATTTGACGAAGCCTATGCAAGCTCAGTGGTCCGAACTGGCGGATAGATTGACTAGACAAAGAAGAGAGCCGACGTCTGGTAAGCTCACTACGTTTATATCATCTCAAGCAAGAAAAGCTGGTAGTAGATTTGTATGGTTGACGAATCGCCCAAAAACTGACCTTAACATAGGGACGATCTTTCACTTGCAATCAGTGCAGTCAAATGGTTCACCCGTAAAAACTAAATGCATTATTTGTTTTGATGCTCACGCTGTTTAAAAAGGAATATGATATTCAGCGCTCACATTTTAAAATCGATGATCTGTCACAGATAGCAAGGGTATATGCCTTTTCTGCTTGGGGAAATAGCCTACTGCTGGTGAACACAAGCTATAATAGCACTGTCACGTCGACATGTATGAGCAGAAACATCACACATCGCCGCGTCATGATTAATCAGTCATAAGCTTGATTGATAAACCTAGTAAGCTGAATGGTTGAAGATTCACCAAATCACTGAAGAAATCAGGTGTATTTATCTGTTATTCTTGAATACTCGAAAGAATTTGAGGTTCATTCTGATATTGATTTCAAAAGTTCAGAATGTCTGAGGACACTCAGGTTGAAGTTGAACCAAGCTTCAGTAGTAGTTGAAACTGTAGGCGGTAATAAAACGACAAAGTTACGAATGCGTCTTATCAAGTACATTCTTTAGATCGGTCTGAACATGATATCACTGAAAGAACTGGTCTGTTGTTTCGATTAGGTATTAACTTTCCAGGTGGATTAAAGATGCGTCTCGACACAGGTTGAATCCAAAACAAAGGGTTTGAGTAAATCACGGTTTTATTATTCATCACGATTATCAATATACATCACTACCTGTACAAATACTACCACTCTCTTATTTCACCAACATGTGTTTAGTTAATCAAATGCACAACAGATAATTACTATTGTTTTGAGTTGAACATCTTGTTCAATTATAGAAGTGCAGCCCTAGCTTTCCTCAACCGCGCTTGCATATCGACATGAGATCCACCTTGCTTGACGATGATGCTTAACAGATATGATAAGGATTTTACATTATTTAAAGCTTCTCCGTTACGTGTTGTTTTTCTGTAGCATCTTATGTTCAATCGGAGAATCTCACTTTTACTCTTGTATATGCTGGGAGCTGTTGCTGCTGAAACTGCTGCTACAATGTTTTTCTTTTCTTACATTTGCTGTTGCATGTGCTAGAGAATAGTCAGCTCATTCGCGAAGTCAATATCATCCGCTTACAGCCATTCCCTTAGTGTGAAATATATTAACTTATTGTTGGTTCTCCCACCGTCGGTTTTCAGACAACTAATAATATATGAAAATACAAGTTGCCTTTCTATCGAATCGTTATGGTGTTCAAATGGAAGGAGAGATAAAAAACGAGGTCTACTGATATTGAACAAATATGGAAGTTTGTCAGGTGAAATACACAGCAAATATTTCAATATCATACGGTGTAATTTTATAAGTGCAGATACTTAAATCACAGTGGCACAAATTTTAATTTTACAGCACTCATCAAGTCCTCAACATGTGGAGGTGACAATGCTGAACAACTACAACTTATAGATATAGTAACAATGTTTGCTTCATTGATTATCTGTTAAAATAATTCGATAAAATTATCAACTATTTGTGTTTGTAAATAATCCTATAAAAGGATCCGTCATTGATGATATTTCCAATAATGCGATAACTATATCGACTATTGTTTATTTGATTGCGCGCAGTCACACATGCTTACTCGCTAATGACACGTCTAGCCTACTCTTTCTGACTATAATCACTTAATCATACTTTAGCGCAGACAACACGGCACATTCGCCTTCTCCAATTCGCTATACTGTGATTGTGCGCTCTTTGTTCTCGTTTCCGTCTGCCTAAATGAACAATAATCTTTGACGAACGTCAATCATATTTCTACCGGGAGTAAACTACGTCTCTAACAACATACGAAATAGCAAAATATTTTAATGAATATGTGAAATAAATATTTCGAAGTCAAAATCGCATCGATTTAGGCTTAGCGATATGGAATCAAATCCATCATATAGCAGTATGTAGCCAGGCTTTACTAAGCTTACTATTTAAATTAGAGCTACTGACGAGCGTTTATTGATTAGAAACTTGATATCACGTTTCCTTGCTAGCTACCTCTCATCATCACCGTAAGCAAATGTGGACAAGATTATACTCATGATGTTATAGGATCCGACAATCTGGATCACTTAAATAACTAAATGCACAAACTATAAAGAAAGCGACAAACATTCCTCATGTTTTCTTGATTTTCGATCTGATGTCTACATTATCTCATTTGATATATAAGCTTGACAAAATGAGAAGATTGTTCGTCGTTTGGTCATGTGATCATTGATTACGTTTACCTTGTTTACAACTGAATAACAGAATCAGTTGACGGTCGCTAATTGTTTTCATTGTTTTTTGATCCAAAGTTCAATATTACAGTAATAACTTGTCGATCAATATGTGTTGTGAAGTAATTAGTGTTTAAGGTCATAAATTTCGATCATTGTGTAGAATGGTTGTAACTGAACTTTGGGGAACAGTGATGTGAGTTAGTAAATTTTCACAACATGGTACTGCTGGTGATTTGATTGAGTGCACCATCGCCCTGGTTTTGTGAGAACAATAAACTGTATCAATTCTTTGAATATGTGTAGGTAGGTGGATAGATAGATAGGCAGATATGCAGATGCATAAACGTTGAGAGACATATGTAGATTTATTTCGACAGTGGCTGTCCCAGTTGTTTCCTATAGAAACACTCCTGTACGTTCCTCCTAGTTCCGGGTCCCGACCAAATCAAAAGGGCAAAATTCTAGGAGAAAACGTCTCTTTATTATTATAAAATGGAAATACAGAGTCTTACGGTATTTGTGTTTCTTCCAGGGTTAAATTACTCCGCAGAGTATTCAGCACAATAAAATAAAATAGCAAAAATGTCAAGAGAAAAAGTCCATCAGGTCATAGCAAAAATATGTAAACATGGAGGGATTTTCCAAAAACACAAAACATTCAAAAAGAATTCTACACCGGCCCGCAAAATCCCTCCATGCAGAAAGAGCAAGCGTTAACGACACTTTATTTAGGGTTCCCCGTTATCCCCTAATCCACACCGGAATAACGTGTAGGACTTACAGCAGTACGCCTACCCGCCATCCAACATGGATATGACCTGTCGTGTTAACTAGGTACCTATACTTTCCCATCAGGCCCTTGATTCCCCTATCTATCGTGGAATGACCTAACGGTAGTATAAACCTTACCCAAATAACCCATACGAACATGAACAACACGTCGCAAAACTGGTCATATCCTACCCAAGGACTACATTCTCTTTCAGGGGGACGAGTCGCCAATCCACCACCACTTGCTCCGATCAGCAGATACCATGAAGTCCGTGATGCTAACTTATCAACAGAAGTTTTTGACCCATAAATAATATGCAAGGGTGCGATTTCCAATTTTGATATTTCATCGTCTCCAGAAGACCTTAAGTAGCATGACGTAGGATCAATATTTATCCTTCCATCTCCTGATGCAGAGGAGGTTTGAACAGTATTCATCATCGTCGGTAACTCATTGGTCACGTCAGTGACATCCAGTTTATAATCAACGTCTAAATGATTCCGTTCTGCATTAGCATCCGTTTCCGCGGCACAAGACATATGCTCAACAACAGCATCGTCATCACATATCGCTGTAGACTGGCTGTTACCATCAAACACTTTCTTCTCATCATCACTCGACTGACGGTCAACCGTAACAGGAACAGTTACAGCTGCACAACCTTGTGCATCTTCAATCAACTTAACCTTCGTGACGAGGTCCGATGGCGTCGAAACACTAGGAGGCTCATTCGATGAAGTTGATAAACTAGTCCCTATAAGTGAACTGCTGACACTTTCTACCTCCTTATTATCACTGTCACTACTAAGGTTCTGATGGCTACTATTTCCATGGCTAATCGTAGCATCCGAAAGAGCATGAGGTTCAGGCTTCTTAGTAATAGTAGCATCATGTCTCCTAGGCTTCTTAGCCGTTACTGTACCACCATCACTTATCCTAGAATCTACTCTAGGTCCAGTTATATAATTTACCCTAACTGAAGGGTTCCGAAAATAAGCTTTATTCCGTTCAGTCAATCCTGCCTGGGCCTTATTCATATTTGCTGAACTCATCAACCTCTGTTTACTCGAATCCAAATAACCATTCCAGGCTTTTCGAGCAGCTAAGAGGCTTTTATCATCACACACTTCGGATCCATCTTGATGCCTACACTTTTCGCCTTTTTCTTTCTTTTCTACGCTTAGAAAAGCCATCTTATCTGTTACATCAACCGGCTTCTTGCTAGGACACGCATCAAGAGGCTTTACATCGTTACGGTCACATACTCGTCCTTCATCAGCGTATGCTTTCGTGATATAATTGACAAATCTCTTATCTTCCGAGCGTGCTTTAGGTAGAAACGAAGAATCCGAATGTCTCGCACGCAGACCACTAGTAGCTTCCGTATTATTTCCTGTTTTAGCCTGATAAGCTAATCTTCCAAACCTACTACTAGCTATCTTAGCACGAGACATAATAAATTCCGTCAATTCGTTAAAATTGGGCTCTCTCTCCTCTTCGTCCCACTTGAATACTAGCTCTGCCCACTGGGCTTGCATTCGACGAGGTAAGAGCCTTACTATTCGTTCTAAAGTAGCCATAGAGTTAAGTTCCGTTGTGCAATTGAGCTGTTCTAAAGTGAAAGCAGCATTCTGCATTTTAATAGCCAAGTTCGTCAATGATTCAGGATCATTAAATTCTACATTCCCAGTTCTAAATAAGTCCTCTAAGGTTTCTCGCGCTATAACATGCGACTGTCCAAAGAGCTGTTTTAAAATGGCCTTGGCTCTCTTATATCCTGATTGTGGATCCATAATAATGCAGCCTTCAATCGCATTTTATGCTTTTCCCTTACAATAATGAAATAAATACAATAAACGCACTTGATCATCCTTGATTCGAGGTTCTATAAACGATTCTATTTGTCGTATGAACCTAAAATAGTCGCGAGACCTTCCGTCAAAAAATGAGAGTTCAACCTTATGTAGTTCTAAGCCCTCTATCGATGACTTACAATAATAAATATCAGACATAACATGTGGGTTACCCATAAAAAAGTTATCATCAACGACTTGCCTAGAGCCCTGTGATCCGTCGAGCTCTTCCACCCTCCTCATGTGTGATTTTTTTCTGATTGACATTATAAATAAAGTTCAGTAGAAAAGATAACAATACAAAATAGTAATTCCACGGTTCAGTTCTAAATTACGATAAACGATTAAAATTCCAAATGTTTCCTTGTAATTCTTAATAATCCGAATAGTTCCAATTTATATACGTTCTGATAAATATTTCCAAAGTATAATCCACGAAAGAGGAAAATTCCACAAAGTATAATCCACGAAAGATGAAATTCCACAAAGTATAGTCCACGAAAGGAGAAAATTCCACAAAGTATAGTCCACAAAGGAAGAAATACCAGACTGTAGATTTATTTCGACAGTGGCTGTCCCAGTTGTTTCCTATAGAAACACTCCTGTACGTTCCTCCTAGTTCCGGGTCCCGACCAAATCAAAAGGGCAAAATTCTAGGAGAAAACGTCTCTTTATTATTATAAAATGGAAATACAGAGTCTTACGGTATTTGTGTTTCTTCCAGGGTTAAATTACTCCGCAGAGTATTCAGCACAATAACTAGTAAGTGACACTAAGTCCAGCAGCCACCGCGTCCACCCAAAAATGTGGCGGTAGCCATATTATATCAAATTTAAACAATATATGTACAGTTCAGAAGCAAACACAAAAACTTCAATATAAGTACAAAATATAGAAAGAATAACAATATACAATGATAAAATCTCAAATTGGAATCAAATAAAATAGCAAAAATGTCAAGAGAAAAAGTCCATCAGGTCATAGCAAAAATATGTAAACATGGAGGGATTTTCCAAAAACACAAAACATTCAAAAAGAATTCTACAACATATTCGTTAGTAGATAGGCCAGATAACGAATCTTAAGAGTTACTGTTTGTTGATTCAGATATGCTCACTATATTACATAATTACTAGATGTCGAACTACTTGTTCAACGTCCTAAATATTTACGTGAAGGCCTGTTAGTTCAAATGGCGTCATGACGTGAGAAAAATAATCTCGAAAATTGAATATATAGGTTTCACATTACTTTCTACTTACTGATTTATCGTGTTTATTCATTTCCATCATTTCCACTTATTCACTCGAATATGGAGTTATTATTATCATACGGTCGAATTATTTCAACCATGATAACATGGGCATCAGGCGTAATGTCAGCAGCAAATCACAATAGCATCTGCAAAAATACAAATTCTTGCATGTAAGCAATTGACGTCGATTCAATTTTCACCATTCCACTTGATAGATTCAACTCAACTGATTCGAAGGAGACACGTGTCACATCTGACGTACAGAAACACTCAACCAAAATAATTTCAGTCTTAAGATTTTGTATTTGCGTTTGTGCGCTAGATAAATGTTCAAACTTGCGTTTCCGAAGTTCATCATTCATAATTTGATGGTACAAGTAGACAATGTGTCTAAATATTAAATGTGTAATATCTTTTGCTTAATTACGCTGAGTGATCAAGTCACTACAATTGATAAAGATCCCTGAACAGTTATTCGATACTATTGTTTCTCCATGTTAAAGGCTGTGATC